>WBNM01034477.1:1035-13302 GCA_013399055.1 Ramphastos sulfuratus
ATGACCCCACCTGGAGTACTGCATCCAGTTCTGGAGCCCCTGGGACAAAAGAGCTCTGGAGGTGCTGGAAGGTGTCCAGAGAATGGTCACGAGGATGAGCAGAGGGCTGGAGATGCTCTGCTGTGAGGAGAGACTGAGGCAGTTGGGGCTGTTCAGTCTGGAGAGGAGAAGGCTTCCAGGTGAACCTTCTTCTATCTGCAGGGGTCTACAAGAAAGCTGGTGAGGGACTTTTTAGGCTGTCAGGTAGTGATAGGACTGGGGAGAATGGAACTTAGAAATGTTAGAAATGGGTAGCTTCAGGCTGGATGTTAGGAAGAAGTTGTTCAGCATGAGGGCGGTGAGAGCCTGGCAGGGGTTGCCCATGGAGGTGTTTGTAGCTCCATCCCTGGAGATATTGCAGGTGAGGCTGGACAGGGTTGTGGGCAACCTGATCTAGTTGGGGATGTCCCTGCTGAGTGCAGGGGGAGTTGGACTGGATTAGCTTTGGAGGTCCCTTCCAACCCAGAAACATTCCGTTATTTTATGATTCCGTGGTCCTATTATTTTATGAAGCGGACTACAAGAAAGCAGGGGAGGGACTTTTTAGGCTGTCAGGGAGTAATAGGACTGGGGGGGAATGGAACCAAGCTAGAAATGGGTAGATTCAGCCTGGAGGTTAGGAAGAAGTTGTTCAGTATGAGGGTGATGAGAGCCTGGCAGCGGTTGCCCAGGGAGGTGGTGGAAGCCTGATCCCTGGAGGTGTTTAAGGCCAGGCTGGATGAGACTGTGGACAGCCTGATCTAGTGTGAGGTGTCCCAGCCCATGGCATTGGGGTTGGAGCTGGATGATCCTTGTGGTCCCTTCCAACCCTGACTGATTCTATGGTTCTATGATTTGATGATTCTGTGATTCTATGATTCTATTCTATGATCTTCTATCATTAAGAGTCTGTACCACCATAAGATGACAAATTCCACTGGGTACAGAACATCCATGTTCTTTCTGCAGTTAGACTCTGCAGCCCTTGTCTGACTTTGAACAAAGTGCTTCACTTCATTCCCCATTAGGGCGGTTTGTGTACTGTTCTTATCACCATAGCTTTGGAACAGCTGCCAGGAAGACACTAAAAAAGTAATTATACATCTGTTTCTCATCCTTTGAGGGCTGAGAAGTGTGTTAGTGGAGTATTTGCTTTGCATCTTTCATATGCATATTTCTATAGGTTTGTATTAGGATGGATAAGTCAAAGAGCCTTGTGCTCCTGGCAAAGTTGTGAGGCTTACCCCTGAGAGTGCATTTCCAAGCCTCAGGCTCTCACTGAGAAACTTGTTTAGCCTGTATACAAGTTCATCAGCACTACTGCAGGGTGTTTGGCTGTGCTAAGGAATGCCACAGTGGATTAAACTCTTTTTCAGACCCTGGCATAATCCTAGGGTATTTGATGCTATAATGATGACAATTAGGAGCCTACATTTGAACCATAGCTCAATGACAACTCAGTGTGAGAAGAGAACAACTCTGACCTGTTCAAGATCCTTTTAAATTGTTCAGATCCTTTTAGATTATTGCCCCTACAATAACAAACTGGAACAAGGCTGAGGGCAGACCTCATTGCTATCTACAGCTACCTAAAGGTAGGTTTTGGAGAGGCTGCTGCTGGGCTCTTCATAGAATGGTAAGGTTGGAAGGGACCTCAAGGATCATCTAGTTCCAACCCCCTGCCATAGGCAGGGACACCTCCCACTAGTACAGGTCACTCAAGCCCTTGTCCAACCTGGCCTTGAACACCTCCAGGGAGGGAGCAGCCACAACCTNGCACACTGCACTCTTCTCATAGGTAATCGGGGACAGACCAAGAGGGAATGGCCTCAGGCTGCAACTGGGTAGGTTTAGACTGGACATTAGGAAACATTTTTTCACAGAGTGGTCAGGGTCTGGAACAAGCTGCACAGGGAAGTGGTGGAGTCACCCACCCTGGATGTGCTTAAAAGTCATTTGGATGTGGTGCTTGAGGATATGGTTTAAGGGTGAACTTTGTAGAGTAGGGATAAGGACTTGGACTTGATGACCCTGGGGGTATTTTCCAACCAAAATAATTCTGTGATTCTGTGGGCACATCTGTTGGGCCACACTAAACCCCCAGTTTATATTTCTTACTATTAAACCCATGGTTTTATTTTAAAATGGAATTGATTTCTAGTGCATGGGCCAGCTGCTTGGCTTTGCCAGATGCTGCTGGCCACACTACTAAATGTCTTCTAGAACAGATCTCTCTTCTCACAGCAATTTACTGAACCCATGAGGAAGGAGAACAGAATCTTTCCCTACCATTTGAAACCTTTCACCTTTCAAGCAGTGGAAACCAAGATTTGAGGAATTCTTTGCTGGAGACTGCCACAGAAACTAACTTGTCTAGAAATCTGTATCACATCACTCTACGTACAGATTTCTGGTCATACAGTTGTGTCAGATACAGGACCAAACAGGATCTAAAAGTAGGACCAGAGCTCTCATCACATTGGCTTTAGCTCTCCTGATGCATGTGTGTGTGTGTAACTGTGGTGTTCTCAAACCAGTGCATGCTGCTGCAGAAGCTGCTAAGATAGTGCTGGAGGACTTCAGTGTGAAGGCTCAGTGTGTTTTGTTACCATGTTTCATAGGATCATAGAATCAGTCAGGGTTGGAAGGGACCGCAAGGATCATCCAGTTCCAACCCCCCCTGCCATGGGCTGGGACACCTCACACTAGATCAGGCTGTCCACAGCCTCATCCAGCCTGGCCTTAAACACCTCCAGGGATCAGGCTTCCACCACCTCCCAGGGCAACCCCTGCCAGGCTCTCATCACCCTCATGCTGAACAACTTCTTCCTAATCTCCAGCCTGAATCTCCCCATTTCTAGCTTGGTTCCGTTCTCGCCAGTCCTATCACTCTCTGACAGCCTAAAAAGTCCCTCCCCTTCTTTCTTGTAGCCCCCTTTATGAAATAATAGAACCACAGAATCATAAAATAACGGAATGGTTCTGGGTTGGAAGGGACCTCCAAAGCTCTTCCAGTCCAAGTCCCTCTGCACTCAGCAGGGACATCCCCGACTAGATCACGTTGTCCACAGCCCTCTCCAGCCTCTCCTGCAATATCTCCAGGGATGGGGCCACAACTACCTCCCTGGGCAGCCTGTTGCAGTGTTCCACTACCCTCATGGTGCAGAACCTGTTCCTAACATCCAATCTCAATCTGCTCTGCTCTAGTTTGAATCCATTGTCCTCGTCCTGTCCCTGCAGACCTTTGCAAATAGTCTCTCTGTAGCCTTCCTGTAGCCCCCTTCAGGTCCTGGCAGGCTCTGAGGTCTTCCCAGAGCCTCCTCTTCTCCAGGCTGCACACTCCCAGTTCTTTCAGCCTGTCCTTGTAGCAGAGCTGCTCCAAATCCCTGATCATTTTCGTGGCCTTCTCTGGACCTGCTCCATCAGCTCCATGTCCTTCCTATACTGAAGGCCCCAGTAGGACTAAACCGTTACATTGTCTTAGTCCTACTGGATGATGTCCAGGAACAGTCTAGAAACATAACAGAAGAACAGAAAGTTTTACTTTTTGTTGCCACATCGAGAGAGCCCAGAAGGCCTTACACAATGGACTGAGTGTTAATGTGTATTCACAGCCAGCAGAAATGTCTGCCACCCTGTCTGAGGGCCTCAGGGCATTTTGGTACCATCCTTGGAATGGCTGTTACTAGCTCTGACCCAACAGCAATGCTTGATGGTTGCTGTGGTTGACAAATTTGGAGGCTTTTTATGAAGAAGTCACAGCGACAGTGGACAAGGGAAGGGCAACTGATGTCATCTACCTGGACCTGAGTAAGGCATTTGACTCTGTCCCACATGACATCCTGGTCACCAAACTGGAAAAACATGGACTTGATGGGTGGAGCACTGCTGGATAAGGAATTGGCTGGATGGTGCCATGCAGAGAGTGGTGATCAAGGACACAATGTCCACCTGGAGACCAGTGACAAGTGGTGTACCTCAGGGGTCAGTGCTGGGACCAGTGCTGTTTAACATCTTTGTCAGTGACATGGACAGAGGAATGGAGTGCACCCTCAGCAAGTTTGCAGATGGCACCAAGCTGTGTGGCACAGTCGACTTGCTAGAGGGCAGGGATCCATCCAGAGGGACCTGGACAGGCTGGAGAGGTGGGCCCAGGCCAACCTCATGAAATTCAACAAGGCCAAGTGTAAGGTCCTGCACCTGGGTAGGCACAATCCCAAGCACAAATCCAGGCTGGGTGGTGAATGGCTGGAGAGCAGCCCTGAGGAAAAGGACCTGGGGGTCTGGGTTGATGAAAAGCTCAACATGAGCCTGCAGTGTGCGCATGCAGCCCAGACAGCAACCGAGTCCTGGGCTGCATCAAGAGCAGCGTGGCCAGCAGGGCAAGGGAGGGGATTCTGCCCCTTTACTCTGCTCTCGTCAGACCCCATCTGGAGTACTGTGTGCAGTTCTGGAGCCCCCAGCACAGGAAGGACATGGAAGTGTTGGAGCGGGTCCAGAGGAGGGCCACGAAGATGATCAGAGGGCTGGAGCAGCTCTGCTATGAGGACAGGCTGAGAGAGTTGGGGCTCTGCAGCCTGGAGAAGAGAAGGCTTCGAGGAGACCTTATAGTAGCCTTCCAGTATCTGAAGGGGGCCTACAGGAAGGCTGGGGAGGGACTATTTACAAGGTCTTGCAATGACAGGACAAGGGGCAATGGGTTTAAACTGGCAGAGGGAAGATTTAGACTGGATGTTAGGAGGAAGTTCTTTCCAGTGAGGGTGGTGAGGCACTGGCACAGGTTGCCCAGGGAGGTTGTGGCTGCTCCCTCCCTGGAGGTGTTCAAGGCCAGGTTGGACAAGGGCTTGAGTGACCTGTTCTAATGGGAGGTGTCCCTGCCTACGGCGAACTAGACGATCTTTTAGGTCACTTCCAACCTTGCCATTCTATGGTTCTACGATCTCAAAGGCAATGGAGAGGCTGAGAGCAAGTGCTTGCTTGAGTGGGAAGCTCTATGATGCTGCCACAGCAGCTGCAGCTCTGCAGTCCAGCTCCAATCCTCTCTTACTCCTCTGTGAGTTTTTTCAAGAAGCTCTACAAGAGCAAAATCCAGGCAGAACTGCTGCACCTGTCTAGCACAACTTGGCATCAAGTCTAAATCAGAGTGATGACACAATAAAACAACAATTCCTTCCCATCCATCTTTTCTCTTGCCTGCTCCAGTTGTCAGCTCTCTGCAGAGGCTTGTGCTATAACTGCACAGTAATTAAGTAAATATATTCTTGTTTCAGGTGGGCTCCACCACTGTTATTATTTTTGTTTCTGCTGAGCATCAGATGTTGCTGAGGTAACAGACAAACTCTGCCACTTCTTTGCAGATGGGAAAATTCTGTTTGTAGCATTTATGTGGCTACTTCCCTTAACTTTTCCCCTCTCTAACAACATTGGACTGCAATGCAAATTCAATTCTATTGCAAACAATTCTTATTCCTGAGTTCAACTATTGCACGACCTACATGACACAGCTTGGGTGCAGTAAATCCAAAGGCAGAGGAAGAACAGTTTCAGTATGTGTGTGAAGATCATAGAATCATAGAATCGGTCATTACCTGACTGCCTAAGAAGTCCCTCCCCAAGTTTCTTATAGCCCCCTGCAGATACTGAAAGGCCACAAGAAGGTCATCTGGAAGCCTTCTCCTCTCCAGACTGAACAGTCCCAACTGCCTCAGTCTCTCCTCACAGCAGAGCAGCTCCAGCCCTCTGCTCATCCTTGTGGCCCTTCTCTGGACACCTTCCAGCACCTCCAGAGCCCTCTTGTCCCAGGGGCTCCAGAACTGGATGCAGTACTCCAGGTGGAGTCACAGCCCTGCACAGCAGAGGGGCAGGATCACTTCCCTTGCCCTACTGCCCCCACTTCTCCTGATGCAGCCCAGACTCTGGTTACTCTCTGGGCTGCCAGTGCACACCGCTGGCTCACACTGAGCTTCTCCTCCCCCAGCACCCCTAAGTCCCTCTCTTCAGGGCTCCTTTCCAGGGCTCCTCTTTGCCCAGCCTGTATTTGTGCTTGGAATTGCCTTGACTCAGCTGCAGGCCCTTGCAATGCAGTGAGGCTGTCACAGTGCTTTTTGGCAGCACAAGCATATTTTAACTCCTACAAGTGCCTGCTTTTATCTCATGGCTGTAATTACTTCCTGTATCCCTTTCAGATTGTTTCCACACACCTCCACCCCCCAGTATCTGATTAAAATGTTTTTTTGTTGGAATTTTCTCCTCTCATCTTTACTTCTCTGTATCTCCAAGCACAATAACTTTCTCAGACCTTTCACTGTTTCTTCCAGCTAATGCCATGTCTGGAGAGATCATCAGCTGTGACAATCCCTGGTTTGGGTTATTTCAGCTAATGCAAGCACAGATCTCTACTCAGACATAAGCCTTTTTGATAAAACTTTGAGTTCGTCCAATTGTTTGGGGGTGAAATGGTAGAGTTTACTGATATTATAGACATAGATAAGGCAGTTGGGGCTGTTCAATCTGGAGAGGAGAAGGCTCCCAGGTGACCTTCTTGTGGCCTTGCAATATCTGCAGGGGGCTACAAGAAAGCTGGGGAGGGACTTTTTAGGCTGTCAGGTAGTGATAGGACTGGGGGAAGTTGAACCAAACTAGACAAAGGGAGATTTAGATTAAATATTAGGAAGAAGTTGTTCAGCTTGAGGATGGTGAGAGCCTGGAAGGGGTTTCATCTTGTATATGGTGACCCATCCTACAACTGACAAGCCAGAAGCTGGGAGTAAAACTTGGGTGTGAGGGAGAAAGAAAAAAAAAAAAAAAAACCAACAACAAAAAAACCCCAGTATCATTGTGTATCCTTCGTGTTTTGTTTTATTTGCATACGGTCTGGATGCTCTCAGAGCATCTTATTCTTGTCATCACACCCCTGCAGCACCACGAGGTGGCAGTAAAAAATTACAGATGGCATCATTCTGGGCACCTGGATCTGCGAAAGAGCAAACAGAGCTGGAGTGCCAGTGCCGAGCCACACACCGAACCTGCCTCTTTTCTTGTAAAAAGGACGCATCTGACCCGAGGCAGAACATTTGTGCCCTTGTGGCCAAGGAGGGCAATGGGGTCCTGGGGGGCATTCAGAAGAGTGTGGCCAGCAGAGCCAGGGAGGTTCTCCTGCCCCTCTACTCTGCCCCAGCGAGGCCACACCTGGAATATTGCATCCAGTTCTGGGCTCCCCTGTTCAAGAGAGACAGGGACCTGCTGGAGAGAGACCAAGGGAAGGCTACAAGGATGCTGAAGGGCCTGGAGCACTGCTTGAGGAGGAGAGGCTGAAAGCCCTGGGGCTGCTTAGTCTGCAGAAGAGAAGGCTGAGAGGGGATCTGAGCAATGTCTATAAATAGCTGAGGGCTGGGGGTCAGGAAGGAGGGGACAGGGACAGCCTCAGCTCACTTGTGCCCTGGGATAGGACAAGGGGCAAGGGGTGGAAAGTGCAGCACAGGAAGTTCCAGCTCAGCATGGGGAAGGATTTCTTGAGTGTAAGGGTGAGAGAGCCCTGGCACAGGCTGCCCAGAGAGGTTGTGGAGTCTCCTTCTCTGGAGCCTTTCCAGCCCTGTCTGGATGTGTTCCTGTGCCACCTGTGCTGGATTCTCTGCTCCTGCTGTGGCAGGGAGGTTGGACTGGAAGCTCTCCAGAGGTCCCTTTCAACCCCTAACATCCTGTCAGCCTGTGAACATTAGTCAAACAATTCCATCACCTTAATTCAGGAATTCTGAATTTTAATTTTGCAGCGTATGCAAAGTTGCTCACAGCAGAAAATTCTTTAGCTGTTTAGAATAATCAAGCCTATCTGAAATGTCAACTCAAAACACCTGAGAGCAGAGAGAGTTGGAAAATTGCCTTCATTTAATTTATCCTGTGCTACAGAAAAAATAAAAACAAACATGAGAATGGATTATGATGAATCTCTTTGCTTCTACCAAGTGGAATCGAACTGTGCACCAAGCAGAGCCCTCTCCTGACCCAGTGAATGGTAAAATCTGCCTCTTTGGGAGTAAGAGTTAATTCTTCAAACCTTTCTTCTGTCAGAGGCAGTTGAGTATCATTTGGTGTGTTTGATACAAACAACAGCTCCTAAGATATTGTTGGGTATAAATGATTGCCCAAGCAGAAGAACAGGGCCAGAGTCACACTGCAGAGAACTTTTCTTGCTGAAATCAGCCAGAATTTCCTCTTGTACCTTCTTTGCTGGGTGCACAAGTGCCAACTCATCCATCATTTTGTTTTTCCTATGCCTGGTCACTTCTAGCAGCCAAAAACAATGTGGGGAAGGATCTGATTTTTCAAGTATCCCAATCTGCAGTGTTAAGTGTAGCTACCCTCCCACAAAATCAGGTGAAGAATCACACTTCTGGCCATAGATGCACACAGAAGTAGAATCATAGAATCAGGGACTCAGTCAGGGTTGGAAGGGACCACAAGGATCATCCAGTTCCACCCCCCCTGCCATGGGCTGGGACACCTCACACTAGATCAGGCTGTCCACAGCCTCATCCAGCCTGGCCTTAAACACCTCCAGGGATCAGGCTTCCACCACCTCCCTGGGCAACCCCTGCCAGGCTCTCACCACCCTCATGCTGAACAGCTTCTTCCTAACCTCCAGGCTGAATCTCCCCATTTCTAGCTTGGTTCCATTCCCCCCAGTCCTAACACTCCCTGACAGCCTAAAAAGTCCCTCCCCAGCTTTCTTGTAGCTCCCTGCAGATACTGCAAGGCCCCAATAAGGTCACCTGGGAGCCTTCTCCTCTCCAGACTGAACAACCCCAACTGCCTCAGTCTCCTCTTAGGAGTAGGCACTTGTCAGGCTCACAGAAAGAGAAAGTAACATCAGTTTCCCATTCATTGGTACTAATTCCATGTACTGGGTTTGGCTGAGCTGACTTGTCCCCAGAGCATAATTCTAGGGCTGTGTTTTGCAGTGCTGTAGCTGGGGGTTGATAATACAGAAGGATTTGGGCTGCTGTTGAGCCAAGCACCCAGGCTGTGCTTTTACAACATTCCCCCATCCCAAAAGCACGCTGAGGGATGGGCAAGATCTTGGGAGGGGACACAGCCAGGCCAGGTGACCCAAAGTGACTTTGTCAGCATTTGGCCCCCAGCCAGGGCCAAACCACCACATTTCCATACACCAATCTAGTAAATATGATCTCTGGTTTTGCCCAGTAGATGTTTCCGCATTATACAACTGCAGAATGCTGTGCTTCCTTCAAGGGTATCATAGCATGCTAAGAAGTCCTCCACGCTCCCATCTCTCTGTTTGTCAGGCAAATTATTCTACATTTAAAAAATCTTTACAGGTACCACAGCACTAAAACTTCTGTTCAGCTGAGATCACCATCTACAGCAAATCTTATTATTTATAGAAAGCTATAAACCCTCTACACACCAGAACACTTTAATAGGCAGGAGAAGCTTCAATCTCGTCCTACTGGGATGCACGTGGAGATTTGTGCTCCCTTCCTGGCATTTAGATTAGGTCTGGGAAGAGCAGCTTGGAGTGGTACTGAAGAGCTGGTCTGTGCCTGTTGGTCTGTGCCTGGCAATGTTACAGAGGAAGGTACCAGGCTGCCTTGCCCAGAGGGCTGCTGCTAATGAGCTACACACAACTCTTTGCTAGAACCCAGGCAGCTGGTTGTAATGGTTAAGCATGAGTGTGAGATGGTAATTTGAAATTTAATACAGTTTATTAATTTTGCCATTCAGAAACTTGCTACCAACCAGTATTTTTAATAATAATTGGCTCTTTGCACAGTAATGAAAACATTATACAGAGGGAGATAAACATTCTGTGCTTCTGTGCTCCACAACCTCCTTGGAGGTGTCCAGGACCAGGTTGGATGAGGCCTTGAGCAACCTGTTCTAGTGGGAGGTGTCCCTGCCTATGGCACAGGACAGGTTAGAACTAGATGATCTTTGAGGTCCTTTCCAACCTAAACCATTCTATGATTCTAAAAAAGTGTGGTGAAAGTTTGGGGAATCAAATCACTTAAGGGAGTCTCTTAGGACTGCCTGGAGCCTGGCATCTTCAGCTGGACTGGGTGAGTCTGAATGGCTTACCTGTGGCAGCATGGACCCATGCTCCTCTGAACTACGGTCTGCAGGTGAGCTGCACTGCACACAGTGTCCTGGAAAATCTACTAGGACACTTTTGGATGCAATCATCACAGCAGACTTTGTCAAAGGCTTCCCAGGCAACCCCCACGAGTCCCAGATTACCACTGGCTCCCCTGACTCATGCAGCCATCAGCTGAAACAAGAAGAAACAGGATTTAGATATTATTATAAAATAAAAGGACAGCTGATTTTTTTCAGTGGGGATGCACTGAAATCAGCAGCTTTTCATCTTTTTAATCTTAATAGTCAGGAGCTTTTCCATGTAATATTTATGAAAGGATGGATTTGAGGCTCTTCGGCACTCCCAGGTGCGATGGGCTTGGAAAAAAGAATGCCTTGTCAGCAGGCATTTGGGAATAGAGCTGGCATTGCACCAGCAGAAGATATCACTTAACCCCAGAATATTCCTTGTTTTGTTATTTTTTTTTTTCTTTTTTTCTGCATGACTTACACCTTTTCAGTGAGGTTCAGTGGGAGTAAGTGCAGGGTTCTGCACCTGGGAGGGGGCAGTCCTCACCATCAACACAGGCTGGGGGAGGAGGACATAGAAAGCAGCCCTGTGGGAAAGGACATAGGGGTGCTGGTGATCCTGAGAGCCTTTTCCAACCTGGATGTTTCTGTGACTCTGTGATTCTGTGGTCACCACTGCTACACTGCTTCCTTTCAAACTGTGATGGTTTGGGAGTTCCCTGCCCCCCCCCCCCCACTTNTGGAGAGGTGAGCTCAGGTGAACCTAATGAGGATCAACAACAGCAAGTGCAGAGTTCTGCACATGGGATGGAATAATCCTCACTGTCAACACAGGCTAGGGGAGGAGGAAATAGAAAGCATCCCTGAGGAAAAGGTCTTGGGGCTGCTGGTGGATGAGAAGCTGGACAGGAGCAGTTGGTGTGAGCTTGCAGCACAGAAGAAAAATCCCAGCCTGGGCTGCATCCAAAGCAGCATTGGCAGCAGATCACAGAGGGAATTCTGCCACTTTGCTCTGCTGACACCTCACCTGCAGTGCTGCATCCAGCTCTGGAGCCCTCAATACAGGAAGGACATGAAGCTAATGGAGCAGGTCCAGAGGAGGTCATGAAAATTCTCAGAGGGTTAGAGCAGCTCTGCTACAAAGCCAGGCTGAGGGAGCTGGGGGTGTGCAGCCTGGAGAAGAGGAGGCTCTGGGAAGACCTCAGAGCAGCCTGCCAGGACCTGAAGGGGGCTACAAGAAGGCTGCAGAGAGACTGTTTGCAAAGGGCTGTAGGGACAGGATGAGGGCAATGGATTCAAACTAGAGCAGAGCAGATTGAGATTGGATGTTAGGAACAGGTTCTGCACCATGAGGGTAGTGGAACACCGCAACAGGTTGCCCAGGGAGGTGTTTGTGGCCCCATCCCTGGAGATACTGCAGGTGAGGCTGGAGAGGGCTGTGGGCAACCTGATCTAGTGGAGGATGTCCCTGCTGGGTGCAGAGGGGGTTGGGCTGGAAGAGCTTTGGAGGTCCCTTCCAACCCAGACCATTCTGTGATTCTATGATAATAAGAACAAAATTTGAGATGGAGGCCAAATTTAAGGATAATTGAAAGATGTTGGCAATTTATTTATGTTCTATTGAAGAAAATAAAATTTTCAGTGCTAATATCATTGTTACAATTATGCATTTGAGGAGATATCTCTGATTAATGGTATTTTTTAAAGTAGATTTCCAAGCCTTTGAAAATGGTTCTTGTCTCCAGGAACTGTTGATTAAATTCTTGCAGATGAAGAAGTTTAACTTCTGCCTGGCTCAGATCTGTCTTCCTGCAGTGCTGTGAAGGGCCAGAGAAGGCCAGAAGGGGATGTTTGCTGTTGCTTGACCCCAGCAGGCAGCTCAGACCCACACGGTCAGTTGCTCACTCACCTCCACTGGCACAGGGAGGAGAATCATGAGAGTGAAACTGAGAAAACTGATGGGAAAGAAAAAGTTGCACTTGAAAGGAAAGCAAAATGAGGATTTCACTCACTACTACACATGGGCAGGCACGCTCAGCTGTTTCCAGAGCATCAAGGCTCCATCACCCCTGTGATGGTTACTCAGGAAGGATGACAAGCCCTGCATGGAGTGGCTGAGGGAGCTGG
>WBNM01034478.1:0-140527 GCA_013399055.1 Ramphastos sulfuratus
CCAGAAATGAACACAGTACTGGAAATGTGTCCTCACCAGGGTGGGGGAGGAGGGGGGGAGGGGGAGGAAAGCCTCACTTAGCCTGTTGTCCACAGTCTTCTTAATGCACCCTAGAATGACGTTGGCCTTCTTGGCCACGAGAGCACATTGTAAGCTCATGGTGAACTTGTCCACCTGCACTCCCAGGCCCTTCTCCACACAGCTGCTTTCCTGCAGGTCAGCCCATAACTTGTACTGGTGCAGAAGTTATTCCTTCTCAGGTGCAGGACTCTACACTTGCCCTTTTTAAACTTCAAGAGGTTCACTTCTGCCCAACTCTTTATCCTGTCCAGGTCTCTCTGAATGGCAGCACAGCCTGACTGTCAGCTGCTCCTCCCAGTTTGATAAACTTGATAAGAGTACACTCTGTTCCTTCATCCAGGTTACTGATGAATATGTTGAGCTGATGAATATACTGATCTCTGCGGAGCACCACTAGCCACAGGCTTCCAAGTAGACCCCACTCTATTGATTACAACTCTCTGTACACTGTTGTTCAGCTAGCTCTCGATCATGCAATTTTCTTCTGCCTTCCACCTCCATGCAGGAAGATTTTAAAGATACTGATGACATTTTATGTCAGATTAAAAAGGAGAAAAAATTGACAGAAGAATATTGAAATTAATCTCTGAGAGCATGACTGAATTACAGAATATTTAGCTTTTGATAACTGCTTTTTGGTACATAAAGAGTAGTTTTCACATAAAATATAGGCTATATATAACTTCTCTTATATATAACCTGTGTTATGCCCAGGAGAAAATTAATATCTGATTTCATATTTGTTGGGTTTGGGTTTTGTTTGTTCATTTATCACAGAATACTCTGTGCTAAATCGTCCTGCTTTATGGAGACTAAGGCAAGAGTGTGCAGTCCACACAAATATTTCTGGTGTTTTGTCACTGAAAATTGCAGGGGCTGGAGAAGAAGGGAAAGTGTGGAAGGACCTCCTAATCCCTGATCCCTCCTCAATACCAGTAGTTCCTGAGAAAGCCTAAATAGAGGTTAGAGAATATGTAATTAAAAACAAAAAACAACCAAATCTATTAACTTGACAATCTAATGTTTTCTGAGGTGCATTAGACATAGCTACTGAAAGGTTACGTCATCGCTTACACCCTAAACAGCCAGAACTGAAGTGTGTATATGGCAAAATAATATATAAACACCATGTGGCATTTGCATAACCTCAAGAAGTTCTATTTAGCAGTTCTTTTAATGGTAAAATAGGAATTTGCTCTGTCCCTAACCAATTCAAAGTTAGTAAGGCCCTACTACCACTTCATGGCAGCCCACTCTTGAATCTACATGGGCTTGATATGCCTTTGGGGAGACGGGAGAAATTGTACAGCCCAAAGTGAAGCTAAGCCAAACCCCAGGCACGATTAGCCCACTGCTATCAACCAGTTAACAAGGTAATTCTAGAAGTCCCAGTTTGTTTCCGTAGCTACATAACATTGCACAAACATTTTGGTTGCAATTTTGTGGCAGTGGTTTCACAGTTATTTGATTAAAATGTAGCGCCGCACTGCTTGGAGCCTGGGAGTGTCTGATATCAGTGAGAGCTTTGAGAAGTGCTACAATTTAAAATCACAGCTTACTCTGTTTGGAGGGGTATTTTTAGTCTATTTATTCAGAGCATAAATATAGTTCTATACATCACTGCTTTAATGTGCCCCTCTAGAGCTGGTCAGAGAGATACTTTACCCAGCGCCTGACAAAGGTCAACAAATGGGCATCTTTTCTTTCCTTTTTTTTTTTTTTTGGTCCCCATGTAAAGCAGCAGTAAGTGCTTTAGAAAGCAAACTATCTTGTCAGCAAAGGCTGCATGTCTAACCCCTTTACTGCAGTGACCTACTTATAGGAAATACTCCTATTGAAAAAGGTCTTTTTCCAAGATCTAGCATTTCAAACAAAAACGAATCTAAAATTAGGTGGAAAGCGTTTAAGGGATCCCTGAGCAAAGATAATTGAAAGAATAAAAGGCGAGGGAAGGGAAACAGTGATGAATCACCCTGCAGCCAGGAGCAGTGATGTAGTGCATATTTCTATGAATGGCCATTCTCTGGCTTTATTATCAACAGCTTCATGAGTTATTTATTTCTGATTATTTGTTTGGGTGTCAGGGGGATGTTTATGCCTGCAAACCCCTGGAAACCAAAGTTTTATGTACACACAAAAGGCACAGTAGTGACAGTGCAGGCACCCACAACTCTGCTCGGCTGTTGCCTTTGCCTTAAAGGGACTCTCCCTGCCACACCACAACCTGGCAGCACATATATGGTTTCTGTGTTAATGTAGCTCTGGGGTTTTCTTGAGCTGGGTTTACTCATTGGGCCCAACTATGACAAATTCTTCAAGGAGCAATAGAGTTGAGTTAGTTTTGGGTTTGATGTGTAGTGGGGGAATGAGGGAAGAGGGAGAATTTCTAATAGTGGTGGCTTCTAAATCTGTTGCTCCTCTAGTTGAAGCCTAACTCAGTCTTGCTGTACACACTGGAGCAAGTAGAAAGGATCACACGGATTAAGTGGATATTGCAGGTCACACCTTAGTGTGGATTTTGCACTGGAAAAAAAGCCAGAAGAGACACTTCTGGGTAGCGTTTCCCAGCATCTCATTCAAGAGACAGAAAATCCAGCAACTTTGATTCTTGTGGGTTGAACTGTGTGATGGGGCGAAATGCAGGTAATGATGAGTATAGGTAACAGGTAAGGTTTTTGAACTATCAGTGAGTAGAGAATCTTGGCAGTCCAGAATCTGAGGAAAGGTGAGATTTTTGCACTTGTGATCAGGAGGCACAACACAAGCACACAGATACATGTCATGAACCTCATCTGGAGCACTTCTCCTATGAAGATGGGCTAAAAGAATTGGGGCTGTTCAGCCTGGAGAGGAGAATGCTTCAAAAAGACTTTATAGCTACATTTCGACATCTTACGTGGACCTACAGGAAGCCTGGAAAAGGACTGTTTAGAAGGGCTGGTGGCAATAGGATGAGGAGCAATGGTTTTAAACTGGAGATTTAGGTTAGACATAAAGAAGACATTCTTTACAATGAGAGTGGTAAAATACTGCAATGGGTTGCTCGAGGATGTGGTTCAGGTCCCATTCATGGAGACATTCAAGATAAGGCTAGGTGTGGCCCTAGGCAACCCAAGCTAGTTGGTGTCCCCGCTCACTACAGGGGGTTTGGACAAGATGACCTTTGAGAGTCACTTCCAACCTACGGCAATCTGCAAATCTGTGAAATCCATGTTGCTTCTAAGGACGCACATCTATGAATCTGTAACAGTTATTTAAGCACAAGTTCTTTTTAAAACTCATTTTTAAAAAAAATATATTTTTATTACTAGCTTATGAAGCAGTTTGGCTGAGATGGAGCCATGTGTCCTGTGAGGAATATCGTTCTGATTCCCACCCCCCGCCCCGGCCCCGACATACACTTTTGGCTGTATACCAAAAGAAATTCTTCCCCAAATTCATGCACAGGAGAGGCAAGATAGACTTTGCAAGTCATTTTAGTCCTGTTCCCAGTCCACTATGAGTCTGGGTATATGTCATGATCTTTGTGTGTTCCCGTTCTTTCAAGTGTCTGGTGGGTTGCTCAGTCCTACCTATGCAGCGTGAGGCTATATTCTTAACATTTAATGAATCACTTAGTTGCTGGTGTGGTTAAATAGTAGAATTACAAAGAGATAAAGATGAAATTAATTCAGTCCTTACTTCATTACCTGACCTTTCCTTCATTCTTTTATTTACTCTCTCCGTTTCAGAGAATGGAGATTTCTGCTTCCTCAGGACTATTAAAATGCAAGGAAGAATCTGGAGAAAGATTCCTCTCCCCAGGCTGCAGCACAGAGGCTGTCGATTGCGGGCTCCGCACTCGCCTGGTGTGTGGAATACTTATCGACGTCAAGGGGAGTTCCTCCTGCGGAACAAAGGTGGAATGCGCAAGCAGGGATGGTGTGGGGCCGCCGGAGAAAAGGCACTGCTCCTGATGAGTGAATGGAGAATAAATACAGTCTCCATTGCAGGCAGAGTGGTGTGACTTAGGCAGTTTTCCTGTTGATTTTTATCTCACCTTGAAGAAACCATTGAACAACCTTCCCAAATGCAGAGCATATAAAAGAGAAAATATGGAGGGAGTTGCTTGCAAGGTACACAGGAGCCCCAAGAAGAGCATACTCGTTCCTTTGCACTTATACAGCTTTCTGTCCCCTGAGCACTCTAAATTGAATCCACAGTGTCTGCAGGCTGTAGCAGGACTCTCCTGAACACAGCAGCTCTCACAACACAAAACCTGTGAGCTTCAGCACACAGCCCCTTTGGAACTCTGCTCATGGAAGCTAGGTGGGTTTTCTGTGTCCTCAGTCACCAGCTGTCCCTTTTTGTGTTTTTGGGAGTTATTAGGGACTTAATAATAAATACACTCTAACCTGGACTTCTACAAATCTATATGCTTAGGAAGAGAAGTAGAGCTTGTTAGCACCTTTAAATATTTTTTTAATTCCTATGAGGTTACATATATACTATTGATGATTATTTTTACATGATTTGAAGTCTTAGAATTACATTCAGCAGTCTGCATCCTATTCCCCTGGGAAAAATGCTGGGTTTTATTTACACAGTAGAAATACAAGAGACAGACAACAATGTGATCACTGCCTAACATATTACCTACCCCACAGCAAGGACTGCACCTGGAAAATGTTTATTATATCCAGGAAGACAGCCCTCCCCAAGACAGTGTTGGATGTGGCTCATGTTAATGACTAATAGAAGGTTTCTTTGCTCATAAATCTGCTGTCTCTAATCCATCTGTTATTCTTGTTCTTACAAAAGGCAAAACAAATTGGAAGAATGTTTTTACACAGATATAATACATTTACATGATTGACTCCCCATTGCTGCTGGAAAGGCAAGACATGAGAGTATCCTGCAGGAATTCCTTTTTGGATAACATTTTTGCAATGGCAATTCCAGGTGAGCCATCTAGAGGCAAATGTAGGATTTTCTTAAGAATACTCATCACTAGTAGTAGTGTGATGAATTCCTCTCAAGCAAATATCCTAAAAACCACATCACATCATCAATACCAAGATCTGAGACATTGCCATCTGTTAAGTTTATAAACCTCTTACACACTTCAATTTCCTGTATGCTCATGCTAAGTGTTTAACAGTTTTCTCTGCTTTTAAATTTGATTTCTGAGCAGTGTTGATTACTTTATACTAATCATAGAATAATTTTGGTTGGAAAAGACCTTGAAGATCATCTACTCCAACCATTATCCAACTCTACTAAGGCTGGTGCTAAACCACATCCTTAAGTACCACATGTCTGTGTCTTTCAAGGACCTTTAGGGTTGGGGGTTCAACCACATCCCTGAGGAGCCTCTTTAAGAGTTTAATTACCCTTTCATTGAAGAAGTTTCTTCTAATATTCAATCTAAACCTGCCCTGGTGTGACTTGAGTTTATTTCCTCTTGTCCTATCACTTGTTACTTAGGCCTATATTCATTATAATAAAGGCCTATATTAATTATAATAAATAATATACCAGTTAAAGGAGGGAAACTTGGAATTCTTTTCTGCTCTTGACTCTGTCGCAGCTGGGAAACACTTTCAACCACAGTCAGTTTTACCACTCATAAAGCATGGCTCATGATTTTACCATCTTTATAAAGCATTTTATGATCTTTGGATGAAATTCCAAAACTGTAATAAAGATACACATGCAGTAAATACAATGAATGACTGCATTTTGCCCTTACTTCCCTCTTACTTAGTTCTATCGAAGCTACATGGTGCATAAATTGGAGCAGGGCAAGCGGCCTTTGCCCTTTGGAGTAGCAGCACCACAACACACCTTATGGAAAGAGAATGAAAGAGTGAGGGTGTACTGAATGCACCTCTGTGAGAAACTTTAGAATGGATAGTCACCAAAGGCTTATTTAGTACTAAAATTGCTAAATTTCTTTGAAAACAATTTTATTCACACATAATTTCCCTGTGCCATCTCACTGAATCTTACTTAAAAAGATTTTCTTCTCAACACATAGTCTGAAGCTAGAGCTCTGCTGCAGACCTAGTGCCTGGAGTTGATCACAGGGAGAGATGTCAGCACGGCTGCCTGGGCTGAGGGGTGGGAAGTGTAGCCTCAGCACCAGGAAAATCAGGGTTCCAAACCCATCTGTGACTGTCCTAACTTGAAAACTACTGGTGTCCAGTGCATCCACAGATGTCTATCTTTGCACCACTTACAGCGACTCCAGTGGGAAACAGATGTGAAAACTCTTACTTAGTAGTGTTGTTGCAAGCCAACACATGGATATCTCTGCTATACACACATATTCTTGTGAGCTGGAAGAGCCCTTCCTGGAATACTGACAAGGCTTGAATGGTAATTAAAAAACCCTGTATGTCACCTGGGCTGTAATCTGTCTGCCATTTAACTTTTCCCAGCAGCATAAAACATGAAATCTACACCAGTATGTGTCAGACTGGACATGCACTGCCTGTCAGTACTAGTATGTGATGCTAGTCCTCTGAGAATGGAGGTGGTCCATATGGGCGTCATCAGGGTTGGGAGCTTATGGAAAGCAAGGAAGGATGAGGATAAGGAATGGGCTGATTCCCCAAGGGCTGCCTGTGCATGAGCCTATGAGTGGTCTGTACAGTGACAACTAACAAAGTCAGGATACAAGAGCACAAGAAGTTCTGCCCAATCCTCTCCTGCAAGAGATGAGATTTTACTGGGGCTCCTAGGAGCATGGCTGACTAAGTTCACAAACTCATTCTTGGCTACTGGGGTGTGATTTGGACGAGGAGATTTGATCCCACAGCTTTTTCTTTCTGTACCTCTGGCTATGGTGAGCTGTGGGCAGCCTGGCTTGTAGCATGCTCCAGATGCTCACTGCTATCTGCCTTGGAAAGGACCAGTTGGACTCTGGTCCCTACTTGCTTCTGACAGCTATGGTCTCCTGTGGCTTTCCTCTCTGACCTAGCACCATAAATGTTTGATAATATATTTGAACAGTTCTTCTTTCACCCTTCTCTTTTGGGAATACAGAGGATTTTTGGTAACCGTTTAAATATTTCCAGTGATTGCCCTCATGTAAGTCGGAGATACCTGGTAGTAATAAAAGCATTCACCAGTTTTCCACAGACACAAGCAGCATAAGCCTCATCTATGCATCACAGATACTTATTCAGACAGAATAAATAAATTCCATCCTACAGCTGTTTCCTAGGTAACTGAACCAGGACCACAGAAAGAGGCTGTGCAGCTTCAAGAGTTGCAACAGCAAAACTGCAGCATTTTTTTCTGTCTCAAAACTTCTGATTTTGTGGGACTACAGTTATGATAGAAATGTTTCAAGAATAGGCAACTGGAAAAAAGGGAGCTACTCTCATGCAGTCAAAACATGTGATCCCAAGAGTCCTGTGACAGATCACTTCTATAAGCCACTTGGAACAATCTTGCCTGTGCTTGAAATTCTGCCAGTGCCCTGGAAACCCCTGGAACACCGCAGAGAGCAGTCATCAAAATTGGTGTGGTTGTAGGTGTTTCTTGGATGTAAATCTACCCACCTCAGGTCGACAGGCTTCATATGCACAGGGGACTGAGCAGATTTCTGGTCTCTTACAGCAAAACAAAGGCTCCCTATCATTACAAGCTGGAAAGTTCCAGTGAGTTGCTGGAAATTTTTTTTCATAGCAGAACTGTCTGTAGTTCTGGCTTATTTTCTCTGTGACAGACTGTCATATTTGCTTATTTGTTCTTCTCAGTCATGTACTTATCAGTGGATGTGACTATCCATGCTTTCAGCAAACTTAAGAGTCTGTTTCTGTGGGACATAACACCTTCTTACATATTTGCATCTCCACTTGAATAAATGCACTTGCTGATTACTGATTTTCTAATGAGCTACTTCTTTTTGCCACCAGAAGGAGCCTGGATCAGTTTCTGGGTCTCTATGCTGACTGACAGCCAGCAGAACCAGCAGCAGCACCTGCCTTTCTCAAGGGTAGTGGGAGATCCTTCACCTGTGCTCACCAAGAAGGAGAATCCTCCAGCTGAGTATTGCTTTCCTGTGCTCACTGAGAATGTGAACAGTTAGTGCAAATGGCTGTGTTGACACACTGGTGACTTAGGTTTAAAAAACAAACCCTTGCACACTTTGGCAGTGAAATAGACAGGTGTGATTTTGGATCTGCAACAACAATGGGAGAGCAGCTGTGAAGCACCTGCATAGCCAGGCAAAGGTTAAATTAGTTGGCTTCCTACAGTGCTAAACTGTGAAGTACTTTCTTGTTAGGACCTTGCATTCAGCAAGAAAAGTTAGAGAATATTAAACACTAGTGCTATGCACTAGGTGGGCCTTAAAGCTCCCTTTCAACCCAAAGCATTCTGATTCTATTCTATGATTTAATCTATGGAATGACTAATACACAAGTAATCAGCTGCTAAGAGATGTTTGTTTGTGGCATTGCGATAACTGCTTCCAAATATATATTGTGCAGGTTGAAATAAATGTTTTGCTGTTCAGAGCTACAGAGCAGTATCTCTGCCTTGTGAAGTAGCACCTTCTTGTGGTTTAGAATCACTATAAACATGTTTGGTGACAAAAGCCTGATATAAATAAATATATCATTAAACTGTTAGCTGTAGGACTATGGAAGGGTGAATATACTTCATCATAGGTAGAGCTGAAGTGATCAAGTTTTCATCTAAGCGAGCAACAGTCTGAATATAATTTTTAATTAAAATAAATAAGCCTGCCTTCTTCAGTTGTGCTAATACATTCAGCTATTTCTCAAAGGATGCAAAATGTGGATACCAGTGTGAGGAAGGAAAGTTTGTAAGTAGTGACACCAAGGGAAACTAATTTTCCTGGGTAAAATGGCCAGAGGATCATGAATAACAGTGGGGAAAAGAAAGGTCTTCTGTTTTCATGATGAATTACATGCAGTTTTTAGAAAAGGCATTAGAATCTGTGCCTATCCACCCAGAAACTCCAGTTCACAGACCGAGTCTCAGGAAACGTGGTGCCAGCTTTTCACTGAACTACATTTGTGTGGTCCTAGTGAAGGTAATGGGGTTATGCGAGGGGAAAGTCCATGCAGAAATGGGCTCAGCCAGACTCTCCAGAGGTATACAGAAACCATAGGGGCTGGGTCTGATCTCTTTGGCTGTGATTTGAATTTAAATTATGTTAAAGCCTATTGATTTCAGTGGATGAACTGTGAATGTATGCCTGTGTAAATGCTGCTAGAGTCAGATCACCCACAGCTACATCCAACCCTGCAGCTGTGAAATAGAGTCAAATTTTGATCATCTAGGTTCAGTGCTTCTGGGCCATGTCACTTCCTTATGCAAATGCTGAGTCTGCAGGGAAACAATCTCCCATCCTGTCTGCTTCCAGGTTCAGCTCCACAACTCTGAAAACGGCTTATTCTGCCCTCTTGCAGTTAATCAGCAAATAGGATATTCAGTATTAACTGTTTATGTACAGCTTCCAGTAAATCAAGGAAAACAAGTCTTGGACTTCAGCCAGAAGATCTTTAGATGACTGGAAAAAACCTTACTTGGATGGCCAGAAGCAACGATTAAATAGCAAGCACCCTTTGTCACTGAAATTCAGAGATCTCATTTCAAAGCCACGCACATTCGTCAAGCAAGAAAGCATTTAGCTGCTGCAGTCACTTGTCTGAATGCACCTATTTTAAAATTTGATCACCTACATAAAAGTAAGACCAGGATCACATCATCTCATTGGCTACAAGTCATAACCTCCCTTTAAAACTGCACTACCTTCAGGTCCTGTGAATATAGCAGGCAGTAAAACCCAGCTGTTATTCATATATTACCTAGCTTGGAACAACAGACAGTCTCTTGGGATGAAGAGCTTTAGTAAGCATAGTAGGGCAAAGATTTTACAGTCCAGCCAGTTCAGCTTTCTCCTGGATAACAAGGAAGTACTCAAGGGCCAGGCTAGGCACCCTAACCACTGAAGTATGTGACTTTCTCTATTGGTGACTGAGATGGTGACTGGCAGCTGTGGCTCTAGCATTTCGGATGCAAGGGTGCTTAGGTTTCTCTGACTTGTTACAAAACCAGGGATGTCTCTGTCCCAAAGGCAATGTCCTTTATAGAATCACAGAATCGTTTTGCTCAGAAAAGACCTTGAATATCATCAAGTCCAATCATTATCTAACTATCAAGGCTGGTACTAAACCATGATCCTTAGCACCACATCTCTGCACCTTTTAAACACCTCCAGGAACAGGGATTCAACCATCTCCCTCTGGAGCTTGTTCCCATGTTACACAACACTTTCAGTGAAGAAATTTCTTCACTGAATGTAAACCTCCCCTGGTGCAACTTCAAGCCAATTTTTGTCCTATCATTTATTACTAGGAAGAATAGACCAATGGCGACCTTGAGACAATGCTAAACATACTCTGGGTCCCTTTTCTCCAGACCCTTCCCTGGATTTGCTGTTATTCTCTGGACCTGCTCCAGGATCTCAATGTCTTCCTTGTAGTGAGGGCTCCAAAACTGAACCCAGCACTCAAGGTGGACCTTTAAGGTCCCTTCCAACACAAGTCATTCTGTGACTTTATGAATATCACAGAGAACATCTGATGGGAACAGAAAGCTGCAGTCTGCCAGGGGAGTGCAGTTGATCTGCAGGTTGACTTTCACTGCAGTTTTGCTGTATGATTCTTCCCTCTGGATAGTCTTAGTCCTCAAAAACATGATTCCAAAGTAACCTGCAGAATTATAAACCAGTGATCATTAAGGTTAGATGATCTGAATGTGAAAATACAGAAAGGAATTTAAAAGCAGGCAAGAGGGTCCTGAGGGGTCAGGCTCAATGACATGCTGATGATGGACTCCAGGAAACGAATCTATTGACACTGCCTGATGAGGTTGTTTGTCTGATTTATTGTAACATACACCTAAATGTACAAGAAAACTGTACCACAGCTAAATTTTAGAACAGAGATAAGGCCACAATCATGAGTGAACCCACACACATCCACTTAGTTCTGTAATGCAAGCCACATACAACTTTGAGGGTATGAAATGAAGCATATCCATGACTTGGCTCTATTTTCCATTCAACTATTTTTTTCCTCCCACACCTATAATTAATGTTATACTGAAGCACAATCAGCTGCCTCCAGCTTCTACCAGACTCTTCCTATCTTGGAATTCATACTAGGACCTCACTTGTTTGATATAATATCTAAACTCAAAGTTCAGTATCCAAAAAGCCTGCTTGGAGATATAATAAAGCAGCTTGAGTCACCTTCCTTTAATACAGATGACTAGCAGATTTCCCCCATATTATAGATACTACTGTGTTTAGTATGTCAGGATATGTTATCACGTAGTACAGCAGCTAAAGGACAGCATGTGAGGAATTAGAACACATCTCTTTTCATCAACTCTGTGAGACTGGTAGGGTTTTTGTCTTCCTGCTTTTTGCTTCTTGTTAATTTGTTTCAGCCATTCTATTCTGGACCTCTGCTAGCCTAGCAGACTGAGATTTTTTTGTACAAGTCTGAGACTGAACCAAAAAGATTAATCAGAAAAAAGAAGTTTGGCTTTAAGTTCACAAGCTGCACCACTTACGCACATATTTAGAGTGCAATATGTAAACTATTTGAAAGGAAGTAAGCTCCATATAATTAACTTCAAATACTCTAATTATCAGTATTTGGGGTTTTTTTGGGGTTTTTTTTTTCCTCTGCTGTTATTTGGTTGGTTTTGTTTTTGTTTTGTGTGGTTGAGTTTTTTTGGTGTGGGTTGAGTTTTTTTGTTTGCTTGGGTTTGTTTTTTTTTTTCCAGACTTGTAAGAAATCACTTTTGTTATTACAGAAATCACTTAATATGAAACACCTCAGGTTAGAAATGTTAACAGCAGATGAGCTTAGGTGAAGGTCTTCTAGTGACGGATCAATGGAAATGGTGTACCTGGCAGGCAGCCATCAGCTCAGGGGTTTTCTCTATTTTAGAGCTATTTCTTGCAGAATCTGGCAGTTTTCAATTTCACTTTTCATATAAAATTAAATGGAAAAACAGAGGTATGTTTTTCTTCGGTTTACCCAGTGCAGTGTTTCCTGAATGAAACAACAGTCGGTCTTGGTCACTAATATAGAAAGGCTCGTAATTTCCCACTGCACAGTCGAAGCAAAACATGGCCTCATTTCTCACTCCAAAATACACTCTTAGTAGGAATGACAGACAGTTTAGACACATCACTTAGGTTACGTGACTTGTTCTCCTCTGCTCAATGTTGGAGTCTGCTAGCATATCATGAAAGATTACACAGCCAGAGCACGGCTGTAACACTCACATGAGGATATTTGCCTCACAGTGAAAAATCACAGGTTTAGAGGACAGGTATTCTTTTTCTTAGGCAAAATTCTTTATTTTCTGAGAGAGTCACAAGTATCTGGAGCTTGTCAGTGAGGAAAGCAAATGTCCCATACATCCTGTAAGGTGGCCAAAACCCTTCGCTATTTGAAGACAGAGAAGAAAATGTTGGCTGCATCTTGGTAGAACAGGGAGACTTTGGCTACCACACCAGAGCCATTTGCATCCTTAAGTTCTCTGCATCACCAAGCAAGAAATGGTTTTCCCCCTTGCATTATATAATCACTAATAGCAATAATTTAATTGATTTATTGTAATGACAAGCAACTCTGGCATTGAACACTTCAAGGAATTGCACAAGCAATTAAAAATACAATCCTGCAGAAGGCATCGTGAAACTTGTAACATAAAATTAAATAAGATATTAAAGTTCCACATAGAAATCTTATGAACCAATAAATATAGAATACTGAAAAATTAAGTTACTTCTCCCCAATGTAGATAGATAACGCTGAAATATGTTGAAAAATAAGATACACAATGAGAAACAAGAGACACAAGCTTCACTCCATACATCTGAATAACTCTTTGCCTAACAGGTTATGCAAAAATATCTCACATGATGTGTCACATCAATTAATTACCCCTCTATAATGTGATGATAACTAGAAATTCTTTGCTTTCAGAGATAGCATATTCCTGAGATTTTCCACACTTTGTCTATTCCAGAACCAGAGAACTGTATTGCAATTGCTGATTCTGCAATCAATATGCAAGCAATATTGTTAACTGACTTCCCCTCCCAATTTCTGTTAGTAATACAGTAATTTTTCTGCCTCTGGGATTATATTACCTGCCAACACAACCACAAATGGCCTGGAAAAGAAGGAAATTTTATTGCACTGCTTTAGGCCATGTCTACATTGGATTGTTGAACCACTTTAACTGTGGTTAGCTTGCATTAAAGTAGCTGGTGCATACATCAGACTGGTTTTCAAAGTGATTTAGTACCTCAGGCTACACTAAGCACCCCTCCTTAGAGCAGACATGAATCCATTTTTCAGGGACCCTGTTCCCTGGGGAGTTCATGTGGTCCTGACTGCTCCGATGCCACAAACCCTGTACTCAGTAACTTGCACTGTGCCTTGTTGTTTCTGTGTCTCCAGTGTGAGGAGGCTACCTTGGCTAGATAGGCTTTCTGTTTAACTATCAGTAGCCCTACAGATATCAGCATATGAAGTTTAGATATCTGCTCTCAGACATGTGTATCTCTCTGGGTTTCCTTGGGGATTCATGTATAGTTCTTTGGCCTGACTGCACTTGCCAAAGACACATACTCAGCCTCACCACAGTCAAGACATCCCACAATATGGAATTTCTAGAGCAGAAAGGCAACAGGCTGACCAAAGACGACTCTGGGCTCAGGCAAAGCAAAGGATTCTGCAAAAGTGCCATAATACAAAAGGCCATGATGGAAATACAAGCAAAGCTCCTAGACATGAGATGGTGACTATTTTTACACCCAAGGCAGAGCTGAAGCCAAAGCTAACATAGTGCATATTGTCTGCAGCAGCACTGTGATAAGCACCCACTGGCAGGCCCTGGGAAACCACTGAGAGCACCCAGTACCCCATGCACATACAAGGTCTGACCTGGAGAATTACAGGGTGACTGAGACTCAGTAGATGTAGTGGAAGCACACAAAGGCCCAGATGGACAGCCACATTGAAACATGAACTCAACAGCCAGCTGAAAACCACTGCTGGGACTTGCCAACAAGTATGGTGTGCTGTAGTTCCACAAGTGCCCATGGGGATTTCAAAGACTTGGGTTATTACAAGCTACACTGCAGCAGACAGCCTCCTTCCACTTGCTTTTGAAGCTTACTCACATAGACACTACCCTACCTTTGTCATTTGCTATATGATATTGATTCTTCACTGTTCCTAAGATTGTGTCCTTTCTCCTTCCAAGTCCTGTCCCCACATGGAAAATACTGATGTTTTTAACTTCTGATTAAGAGTACATTTTTGTATTTGTACTTATGGCTTCATCCTCCTCACCTGAGCCAATACAAGATTTCCAAGAGGAGTGTGGCTGTGCATAAGTGAGAGGAATGGACAGGACTCAGCCCTTGCATGGCAGCCCCCTCAGTCTGATCTGCTGGTGGTGAAGCCCTCTGTATAGCAGCTGTGGGGTGAACAGCCACCAAGAGACTTTGTTGGTTCTGGAGCAGGAAAGGATCCTTCCATGGTGAATGCTGGTTTGGAACAGGAGGTGGAAGAAAGGAGAGCAAAGCCAGAATTCCCCCTGCCTTCCTCTACACATCCAGGTGAGGGTACATAGGGGATATGCACCTGTTCTCTCCCAAGCCAAATCACCTCAACATGGTGTCTGACCACTAGATGAGGAATGCAGTTCACAAGAGATCCTGTCCTCACTAGAGCTCTCCAGAGCTGGAAGAGCTTTTCAAGCTTTGCCGCAGTACCTGTTCACTGTCTTAATGATTCAACAATGTGTCGTTCTTTCTCTCATACTCCATTTCAGACAGACATGCCAAGCGTAGCAAGAGAGTTTTTGCACTCATAACTTCAGTAAAGCATTGCCAATGTTTCTACTGATGCTAAATCTGGTGACAATCAACAGCTACATCCAAGAGGAACTAGTTTTACTTTCATTAATATCAACTACAGGATGACTTCTGTAATTCCCTATGTAAAGCCATGAGTATGGGTGTGACACTGCAAGCTCACCAAGTAAAGATCTCTGGAGGAGGCACTTTTCCTTCTGAGTCAACAGAGGACCAGGATCTCCATTTGTGTTTCTGCAGACAAATGACATCCTGGACTTAGAGTTTCAGAGACAAAAATGGCCTGCAAACCCACGTGAGCTATCAGTAGCCTTTGATTAGAATTGCATTCATACTGCCTTGACTTTCACATTTCAGATAGAAAGGAGAGTACTTGATTCTCACCCCAATTCTTTTTTGAGAGAGAAGACTCTTTTCCTCTCCAAATGCAATGAAAGGAAATTAATTTTGTTTCAACATTTTGTATAATTCCTGGGCAAATGAAAATATATCACAATGCTGCCTTTGTATTTCTGTTTTATGCTGCAAGTTCTTTGCTTTACTCTTGAACTGGCTATTAGCAAAGGGAGTGAAGAGAGCTACAAATATAGTATTCAGACCTCTGTATGTGAAGGCATAAATCAGTGGTTACTGGTTTATTTGCCTGACAACAAGCCTCTAGTTCCAGCTAAGTGCCCAGAGCAGCCTGTTGGCCTCCACATTGCTATTCAGAAAGCTGTAGGTCTCTGTGAAATCCTCCATTTCATCTTCTCTCCGGCCCCCATCCTTGATACCCAAATGTCTCAAACTTTCTTTGTTCAAGGTACCTAAATCAATCCTACTGATATGCCTGCTTCCAAGCCACAATATGTGTCACTATTCCACACGGTTTCATATTTGATATGTTATGGCCAAAAAAAATAGATGAAGGGAGAGCAGTGAATAATGTTTACCTTGACTTCAGCAAAGCTTTTGATACTGTCTCCTGTAACATTCTCATAGGCAAACTCAAAAAAGTGGGTTAGATGATTGAACTGTTTAGTGGATTAGCAACTGGGCCAACAACACAGTTCAGAGTTGCTACAAGGGGCGCAGAGTCCAGTTGGAGGTCTGTGGCGATCCCCAGGGATCAATATTGGGTTCAGTTTTGTTCAATATCTTCATCAATGACCTGGGTGAGGTGATACAGTATACCCTCAGCAAGTTCAGTGATGATATAGAACTGGGAGAAGTGGCCGACGCCCCATCAGGCCGTGCAGCCATTCGACAAGATCTGGACAGGCTGGAGTGCTGAGCAAAGGCAAAACTCACCAAGTTCAATAAAGGCAAGTGTAGAGCCCTGCATCTGGGGAGGAATAATAACAGGCACCAGTACAAACTAGAGACTGCTGGAAAGCAGCTCCATGGAGAAAGGCCTTGGCGTTCTAGTGGACAGCAAGTTATCCACGGGACAGCAATGTGCCCTTGTGGCCAAGACAACCAACTGCACCCTGGGGTGCATCAAGCAAAGTGCGTCCAGGAGGTCTAGGGACGTTCTCCGCCACTTCTACTCTGCCCTGCTGAGACCACACCAGGAATGCTGTGTCCAGTTTTGGGCTCCCTAGTTCAAGGGAGACAAGGATCTACTGGAGAGAGACGAACATAGAGCTACAAGGATGACTGGGGACTTGAACATCTCTCCTATGAAGAAAGACCAGAAGAACTAGGGCTGTTTAGTCTTGAGAAGGCTGAGAGGAGATCTTAGTAATGTCTATAAATATCTGAGGGGTGGGTGTCAAGATGAAGGTGTCAGTCTCTTTTTAGTGGTGTCCAGTGATCTTCTTTTGGCAGGGGCATTGGACTAGATGATCTCTTCGAGGTGCCTTCCAATGCCTAACTTTTTGTGGTTCTGTGATTTAGCATTGCAAAGTTGAAAAACTTGTCCTGAATAGAGCCATCAAGTACATCTAAACACAGGTTCCTTACTTCAAGAGACTCCCTCTTCTGCTCTGTGTTATGGGCCATTGTGGAGGCAGCAAATAACAATTCAGAAGCTGACTGCCCACCTCTCATACTATCTTTGTGGATCTAAGAAAAGGCCAAGCACTAGGAAGTTAATGGAGTTTTGAGCTAGATAGATGTGTAAGATATCTAATACCACTACACTATCAGTACCACAGCACAGAACCACTCCAACTAAAGTTCTGTAGGCAGCTATGGCTGCCCAGTGGGCCCGGGGCTCAGTCTCTGTGAATTGTTAGGAACACAGCTTTTTTGTCTGGTTTTCTAGAGAAACAGGGTTTGTGCAATCCTGCTGCATGTGTAAGCATATCAGTCTACCCCAGTAGTTTTGTACCTACTAGACAATTTCAAAAGACAACTCAAAGACACTTAGTTTCTAGGAATTTGATAAAAAAAGAGGAGATGGGTACAAGAGAGAGACCCTAACAGTGCCCAGTGAAGGCTACATAGCCTTTGGAGCTCACTTACACATCAGATAACCCAAGGAGGAGACAGACATGATACCATACGGACTGCTTTAGTCCTGCAGATATGGAGCAGCTCCATTTTTTTTGCTTTATTGCCATTCTGTGCCTAAGAGTCAACATTACAATCATTCAGGGCTCGGGTTTTTTTTTTTTTCCCTGCCCCTTCTTTTTATTTTCTTTGGTTTTTTGTTGCTTTAACTAGAAGGGAATTCATGCACGATGGCTGCATTAGTGAGTAGAGAAGTTGCTTCAACAAATACATGCAGTGTTCAAAGAGCAGTTCTCATGTGGCACTATCAGGCTCTCGAATATCCTACCTGCAGAAATAACTGGGAAGTGATTTGAAAGAACACCTTGACTACTATTACAAAAGCTGAACAATTCCCTTAACTCTGATCTTTGAGTACTGACTGATGCACTATATGAAATTATATATGCACTATATTTGCATCACAGTGACTTTCCCTGGTAAATTGAGAAGAATTTAGTGGGGGGTTTTTGGGCATTTTGTTTTGGGTTTTTTTATATTTATACCAACTGAAACTGGCTACAGTGTTTATATTCAGTGACAGAGAACAACACACTCTCAGGGAAAGATCTGCAGTTTCTAGCCATGACAGTATGTTTTCTGCAGCTTTTGTATTGGGCTACCACTGAGATAAGTGTGAGGTCCTGGTCTCCTTGGGACCAGCTCACTGGTTATGTGGGCTAGAAATCCCACATAATTTATTAATACGGTGCCCAGGAAAATTTCATCCTACTAGTTTTTAGGCAGTGTAGAAATGTGTAAAACCCACATGATTTACAGCTACCCTACAGCAAAAAAGTCTGTCACTTTTAATTTATGCTGTGTATCCCTCACACTTGAAGAGCCAATAAGCTGTGCTCAGGCAAATGGCATCTTTTAGGCTATACTTGTAATTTTATTAGGAAAACACAATTATAGAAGTGCCCATTTAAATTCAGAGATACTAACAGGTCACTGAAAAGCCTGTCTGACACCGGAAAATTACACAGTGCATGTTTCTCTGAATAAAGCAGATTTTATTTCACAGACAAATGAATAATTGACGCTGAATTGTACCCCTGGTAGCAATGCTTTCACAGTCTGTCCTTTCTGTGTCAAAAATGTTGCCTGTTTTTTAGAATATACCATAGTTCTAGGACACTTGCATTCTCAGAACCATCCTTTCAGAATGTGAATGATCCAATAAATAAGACAAATATTCCTCAATGAGAGACAGCTCAATGACAATTAAAGAATGAAAATCGTTAGTGATGCCAAAGAGTTTTATGGATTTGGTTTTTTGTATTGGTTCTGACACACAGTTACTCAAGGATACTACATCATGTTGACAACTGAAACCGACTTTAGATTAATTTATGTGTAAGTTAACATATATGCAAATATGCACTTATCAAATCAAATTGTTTAGTTTGGAAAAGACCTTTAAGATCAGTTAATCCAACCATTAAACCAAGACTACCAAGTCCACTGCTAAACCGTGTCCCTCAGCAGAGCTACACATCTTTTCAACTTCTCCAGGGATGATGATTCAACTACTGCCTCATGTAGCATGTGCACCCACACAGCCTTGAAGTATTTACTGCATTGCAGTTTGTGGACGTTGTTGCTTTATCTCCAGATACATCAAGACATCGCAACTCTTCTGTTTTTTTTCCAAAGAACTTACTTTTAAACCTAAAGGCATATTCTTCGTATTTATTTACTGCTCTCTTTCTGACAGACATAAAGCAGTTGCCAGTCTCAACAAGAGATATAGCCTTACTAACTCCAAAGGTGTCTTCCCTATGTTTTAAAAGGCTAGCTGTTAGCATGAACCCATCAAATTCTCAGTGAATTATAGACACTAATCTGGTACTCCAAAGTCATATCACTCTATAAAGTGGAATACACAATTCTTGACAGATGCCAGGAAAAGCAAGGAAAAAAAAAAGTAAATTAAAAGAATATATTTAAAATTAGAGGTTATCTTTGAGAAGAACAATTGTGATTACAGTAATTATACTGTAACTGCAAACCATGTTATTTAGTAATGTTATTGCCTGCCTTCAAGTGAGATGTTGCTGACACCAGAGAAACATAGAATCGTTTAGGTTGGAAAAGATCCTTAAAGACCATGACATGATCTGGTAAGGGAAAATTCTGTATGTCAGGACAGAATTTCAGCAACAGAGTATCACTGTTTCTCAGATTTCCAGAGACAATTTAAGTCTTTAAACACCTTCACTGCAAGGAGTGATAACCTTGAAATAGAAAAGATCTGGGTGATTTGACAGCTGTAGCAAGACACAATGTGATCAAGATTCCCCAGCACTGAGGTTAACATATTTTAATGGAACTACAATAGTTGATGGAGGAGACGCACAGCACTCCTGAGTTCAGAGAGAGGATATTCAAGGTCCCTATATCTCTCATAACATACTAATGGAGACCTATGAGTATGCTATAGCAAATTTACTTTAGCTTAAGTGAATTCCAGTAGCTTAGAGTCAACCAAGATTCTTGCATCACTTAACATTTTTTGGCCTTATACCCTGATGGTTGTTCACCACCACTTGCTTTATTAACGATGTAGTTACGGCTTGGTTTTCATTGTATCTAGGGCTTTGCGTCATAGAGAGCATGAATGACAGAGACATTTTCGTAGGAAAGCATGAGAGAAGTTACAGATGTCCTGCATTGTGCCTCAGCACTGTGATTTCTAAGAGAATAATCCAAGTATAGTGAGGCTGTTTGGTCAAACCCTTATGTTCAGAGAAAGCATCAGACAGCTGAGGGCTTCAGCTTGAGCTTGGAAAGAACTGGAAAATAAGGTAAGATTTCTATAGGGAAATTATTACAGCAAGCATTACTTAGATGTCATAGTCATGTGTATTCCACATGTGAGGCTGGGAGATTAAAGTTTCTAGAAGCCAAAAGTCTTCAGTGTCTAACTTTTGAGTTCCCCGAGTCTCTCTGAAAAAGCTTTTCCTTTATGAAGGCTGTTGCTGTAATGCCATTTCTAAAGCCCTCAGCAAGGTCAGGGTTCCACACTTGCTGTTACTCTAACACAAATACACAGTTTCAGCTGCAGGCGAGAGGAGCTGCAAAGATTTCTGTGAAGTTGTGTCGTGCCTTAAGTAAGAGGCTGGCCCAGATAGTCCAAGTGGACTCTTGTGGCCTCATGAAACAATCCAACTTCCCACACCAAAAATATTATAATTGGAAGAAAACAAAAGTTTTGCAAAATCAAACCTTTTGGATCCATGCACATACCTAAAGGCTCTGCCAAATCTAGATTTTTTTTGCCTCGTTATTTTAAAATCAGACTTTTGTTGGCTGAAATGCTTAGTAATTGTGGTTGTTTTGCTTTACTACAGAAGTACAGGACAGCTAGCAATTGGGCATGTCACTTGAAGAGTTCACTGGGCCAATTAGAATCATTATCCAAGTCTTATTAAACTCCTTGCAGAAGGATGTAAGAGTAGCACATCCCAGGGCTGCAGATTGGCAAGAGAGTCTCTTCTATCAACAGCTCACTCTTTGTTTTCTTCTACTCAATCTCACATAGACTCAGGTTCTGTCCTAGCAGAATGTGACAAGCTGGCAAGAGCTGTGGCATCTGAATTCTTCTCCAACACCCAAGGCAAAGGGCCTCTTTGGGAGCATAGTGCTGATCTAACTCTGTGATGATGGAGGAAAAAGGCTGATAAAAGGAATTGAATTGACTCAAGCTGTTAACATTCATTGGCCAACAACATTTTTTTTTTCAGCCAGCCATGAGACAAGGTATTTTTCAGGAAGGATGAGGCAGCAGAATTCTGAACCTGCTTCAGCTACCTCCTCATTTCCCATTCTCAAATCCCAGGTGTCTAATGGATCTCCAGCCCTGTCACATGAATTATCCATAGATTTTGTCTGCTGTAAGCACAGCTCCTTGCTTGGAAGAACTGGAGCTCTCTATTGTTGGTAGGAACAAGAGCTATGGTCTCACACATAAATGCTAGTATGTTAAAAATTCAAATGTAAGGTTGGGCATGGAACTGTACTGCACACAGTTAACTACTTATGAACACACAAATCTCCAAGCTCCCACAACAGATTCACATGATATTTTTGCATCATGGGCCCAGGGACAATTTGGTAGTGTACAAATCTTAGTTGTAAGATGCCTTTTTGACTTTAGTCTCATAAGTGAATTTTTTATTAACTTTCAAATCTTTGCCATTGTTGTAAGGCGAAAGCATTTAATACAGAAATTGTGTTACTCCAACTGAAAAACCCCAAACATCTTGTTTTAGGCTTCACTCACAGTATGTTTGGACTTCCTGTCTTCACTGAAGAATGCAAAACCAAGTCCTGCTTTTCCTGTTGAAACACAGGAAATTTGTACTTGTACAGGTAAAGCACTGTTTATGGGCTTGCTGTAGTCAAGATCTTCTACATCACACCAGACTTTCATGCAATAGGCAAGATAAAATACCAGTTTATTTACAAAGTTACATTTCCAGTCACGATATCTGAAGGAGGAAAAGTTGGGATATTTCAGCACAAAATAAGCCTACAATCATGCAACTAACGTAAGGAGGACATAGAACTGTTAGAGGGTCCAGAGGAGAGCCATGAAGATGAAGAAGAGGACTAGAGCATCTCTACTATGAAAATAGGTTGAGAGAGTTGGGGTTGTTCAGCCTGAAGAAGAGAAGACTCTGGGGATGCATCATAAGCAGCACTCAAGTATTTGAAGGGAGGCTACAGGAGAAATGGAGAGGGACTTGTTACAAAGGCGTGCAGTGACAGGACAAGGGGTAATAGCTTCAAACTGGAAGAAGCTGGATTAAGACTAGACATTAGGAAGAAATTCTTCACCACAAGAGCAGTGAGGCACTGGAATGGGTTGCCTAGAAAAGTTATGGAAGCTCCAAGTCTGGAAGTATTCAAAGCCAGGTTGGATGTGGCCTTGAGCAACCTGGTCTCATAGGACATGTGCCTGCCTATGGCACTGGGATTGGAATTGGATGATTTTTAAGGTTCCTACCAAAACAAAGTGTTCTGTGATTCTATGAACTACTTGTCAGTGAAAAAGATCTAGGTATCACCTGAGTAGCATATGGTATTTTGTGTAGTTCTGTGATTCACATGGAAGTCAACCCTTTCACTTGTTATCAAAAGGCTAGAAAACTAAACCACCCTAATACAGCTACCCTAAAGAACGTTAATACTTGACCACAGTATTATTCTCAATTAACAGAAGGTTTTTTCTGAAATACTGCTCTGAACAGTTACCTATAAAACATACCCGATTAAATACAAGTGGAGGGAAAAGTGCTTTGTTTGTAGTATAGTTATTTAACAATTTACGTAGTAAGCGTGACTTTGGTTTTCCCAGCAGAATAAGCAGGAGTTTTCAAGTAATATCTGCCTGAACTTTTGCAGCTTGTGTACAATAAAATTTAAAAAATAAATTTTAAAAATTGCACAATTCTCTTAGTTGTGGAAGTATAAAGCAAGAGTAGGGATGCTGGCTACAGAAGATAGGTGTTTCCAAGTACACAAAAGGAAATATTACACCTGACCAGCTTTGATTTTACCTTTGAATTCATTATGGGACCAAGTATGGCTTGCAGGTGAGGAGAGAGGCAGGAGGGGAGCTACCTGCACTGAAATATCTTGTTTCTGTAAAGAGCATGCTTTCTCCTGGGACCTCAAGAAGGGAGACTGAGGAAAATGCCAATGGCTTTGTGTTCTCTAGACTCACTACCATAGGAGAGATTATTTTTAAATTTTTATAGTTTGAGGATGGAAGAGGAGGAGAAAGGCTTAGCATATCTTCTTTCTAGATGGATGTTCAGCTATAGATCTCAGTTGAGACCAAGCTGTCTCAAACTATTTATTTATCTTTTTAAAGAATAATTTAGTTTACAGATATCAACATATCAACCCTACAAGGCAGGTTTCAGCTGATACCTTATATATTGGAGCTACCATACAACTTTTTATTATTAACTGTCGAATTGATCACATCTCTTTGCAACTAATTTTCCCGTTATTTTAACCTGTTCTAGAGAGGCTCATTTTATGTATGTTTCATATTTACAGCTACTCGAGCAGTTTGTAAATAAACCTCATCTGTTAGGTCTATTTCTATTTGTTTGGCTGAGCTGCAACATTGTTTCTGCTCATGCTTTGGATTACTCAAACTTCTGAAGTGAGCAGCATCATTAGACCCAGCCAACAAACGCTGCTGCAAACGCTGTGCTCTGGTGTTGGCAGATCTGTGCAGATTGAGTAGTAAATCTAGTTATGGTTACTAGGTTAAGGACCTGGTGCAATACCATGAACATCCACAGAGGCTGCAGCCAACTGGACTTAACAGGTAACTAAACTACAGACAGTGCCAGTCTCAGCACTGGCACTGAACAATCAGGAAGTTAAAGGCAACAGAAGAAAATTGGTGGCTTTCAGCTTTTCTTGAAGGTTGGATCTACCATGTCTATGCATTTCTTAGGCAAGTCAGGATCACTTCTCTGAAAGACTGACATGCACGTCACAGCTTTGCTAAATCTGAAGTCACTTGCAACCGTTTTGATGGTCAAATTCAAGCAGACAAACTTACTCTCTTAAAGCAATATCCAAAAAGTCTCCTGGACACGTAGACTTTACTCCCAACAGGGCCACATTAGTAAGAAAAAACAAAGCAGGGAAGGTATCCTCCCCTTAATTTCTCAGCTAGGTATGTTTTTAATTACAGAATCAGATGTAATAACTCAAGAAATAATTCAAGCCTGCTTGGAAAAAAAAAAAAAAAAATCTTTCTCACTTTACTTTTTTTTTCCCTCCCAAAGGAATGACTTCTTTGCCCTCTTTCACACCTCAGAGTAGTTTTCCACAGAAACCCAATAACCAAATTTCCACTTCATACCACACACTCTGACTCGGTGTTCAGTGTCATGGTCTTTTGATTTTTACAGTTCACAGCTCTTAACCTGAGAGTTGAGAATTCAGCTAGGTGATGAGGACACCTCAAAGGCAACCAGAGCTGAGTTATTCTACAAAAAAGATTTCATGCTCTGCACAAAATCTTCCTCATGAGGAGGTCAGCATGTGCCCAGGGCACTGCCAATACTCAGTCCTTAGAGAGGCTGACTGTTGCATTGCTCCTTGCTGTGACAAAGGGGACTGTATACCACCAACCTTCCACCTTCTGCCAAGCACTGGTGGCTGAGAAAACAGAAAGTAGTAGAGATGGGAGGATCTCTTTGGACCATGCACATCATGAGTCATCGTCTGCAAGCAGTCCTGTAGTGCTCCCATGCCAGCCTGTCAGCAAAGAGCTGTTGTCTAATATGAATTTGGAGAACAGTTTTCCTCCTGAGTTTAATTAGACTGAGTTACTTCTGCGTTAGGAAGGCATCCTCCCCTTTCAAAAGCCATAGCTTGAAGTAAGTTTCTCACATTACAAAATCTAGGATTAAAACTAGATACTGCTAAGTTTCCACCCTCACAAGTCATATCAAGATGATTAGTCATTTTTTTTCACTACCAAATAAGACAGTTGCAAGGAAACACTAACACGGGTAAGACTTTTATTACTCACCAGTTTCACTGGTCAAGCTGTATGTAGAAACCAGGGAAAACTGACATTGGTTAATACAATGTCCTTCTGTATGGCTTTGGGAAGTCTTTAAATGTTGACTTCAGTCTAGCCAACTACTGGCATGCAAAAGCTGTATGAGAGCACACTAGTGAAGAGGGGTGGCAGAAATAAGGTAAGAAGTCTGGAAACCCCATAGACTGTTAGTTTCCCCCCATCACGTTCTATCCCCCAAAACAAACTTAAATGCCAATTCCTTTATTCTGACTTAAAGAGGCAAAATTTAATGTCAGTTGTACAGTGTCAGCACTCTATTGATCCTCACCTGTCACCTAAATTCGCACTACATCCAGAAACATCATTGGGACTCCAGTGTTCAGGAAGGCTTCAGGCAGGAGCCAGAAATATCCAGAACAGCTAATCTAATCTTTGACATGTGTGCAAGCAGTTTAAACAACAACAATAAAATTAGTTAGACATTAATGTAACAAGCAAGACCCTAGAACGTTTTTAGAAAGGGATGCCATTTTGCCCAAATCTAAGAGGTACCCTGAAGATAACATTGAGCAAATGACATATTAAGGCATCATCACACAGTGCTCTTGAAACTGCAAGAAACATTAAGGGCTCTAAAGGAAACGAAGCTGTCAGAAGATCTATGCAAAACCCTCTCATGAAAGAAATCGCTCAAGATTACGAAAGTTACTCTACAAAATAATTGAGTAGGCATCAAAATGATTGAAAAATTGCAGGACGATTTTATTATACCAAACAAGCAATGAAATGTCAAGAGAAATTCACATTGAAATCACATGTGCGAGGAAAATAACTCTAAATACATTAGACTTCATCATTGCTTAATTAGCTATAACATGAAAATTACATTGGATTCTATGTAGATAGCTGTCTGGAAAATGCAGCTTGATGCTAAGCAGCCCTTAAGAAGGCAAAAGGGTGTGAAAGCAGGATAAGAAGCACGGTGAACCTTAAAGAAAATGTCATGGAAGTGCTATGTTAATGAATAGTACAGCCAACTCCATGATACTTTGTGTAGTTTTAGTCTTTCACCTCAGAGGAAGAAAGACTAGAAAAGATCAATAAGAATAATCTGAGAAATCCATAACCGCTTCCATGTAATGAAAGCTTGAACAACTTGGGACTTTGATGGAACAGCTGGAAGAGAGTGCCACAGATGTGATGGGGCTTTCAAATACCAAAGGAGCAGAGAAGGTTAGCACCTGACTGCCAGGAATTCACCATGAAAATACCGAGTGCTGAGGTCAGAAATAAAACCAAAGGAAGCCTCTTTTCCATGCAACATAGCTAAAGTCACAAAACACCACTATTGGAAGCACTGAATGCCAACCAAGGAGCAGTACAAGTCCAAAAGGAAAAAGCCTTTAAGGACTATTAAAAACAGCAGTGCAAATGGAGTCTTAGTCTTAAAAAGACTACAGATTGCCACAAAAATAATATTCTTCACCAAGGATCATTATATGTTTGTCTGATTTTTGTATTCCTTTCCTCAGCATGTGCTGCTGGTTGGCTGCTGTCAAAGGCAAGATATTAGTTCAGAGGGACCATTAACCCAACCCAACAGGGCTGTTCTGGATTCAGCCAGATCAGAAGGGCATATGAATTAGGTGCTATAAAAGTTTTAAGCATTCATACTTTACATCAATTATTGCAGGAATCTGGTTTATTGCAATTTGAGAAAAACAAGCAAACAAACGAACCCCAACAAAACCAAACTCTATCTATCCCTTTAGTAATATGCATTTTCTTTGCATTCAGGCAGATCCCTTAACCTATTCAATTACACCTTTGCTTTATGGGTGAAATTTGAATGTTTAAAGGGTTCAAGAGTCATGTCCCATAATGAAATTATCATATGGTATTTAAACCAAACAAGTCACACCACCACAAACACATCCCTGCTGCATATTCACTTCTCCCTTCCTCTTTGATCCAGCTATTTCAATGGTTATGCACCTTTCCTCCATGACATTGTTCAACTAAACTGCTGCATATTAAAAAGAAAAACTAGCAAAATTTCAACTCTGAATAGTATTTTTTAGAAAATATATAAAATAAATAGCTTTGAGGAGATCATAAGAAAAGAGTGACTCTATGAATGCTATCAAGTCTCTCCCAAGAGTGCATGGGACTGGGTTCTTGGGAAAAAGCACAGAAAGCTCAAAAGTTGTTAGATGCCTCCATGTGGCAAGAAGAAACCAAGTTCAGCCTTTCAACTTAGAGTGCTTCTAAGCATAAATGTGCATGCAGCATCCATCCCCTTTGCCTACCAAATGCAAGGAGCTGAATGAATGCCATGCACATTCTTCACAATGGACAAACCCATATCTTGGTTAAGAAGCAAAGTAGTGGAATGCCTAAGCAAGAAATATTAATGCTTCACTTTCCCAAGGAGCAGATTTTAAGGGATAGATGGTACCAAAACAAGAAATGCCTTTGAGAGGCATCAACACCCTGACAGGGCCTGTTCTATATGTGATAATACGCTTTATTCCCGAGTAGTCAACGACTTTCAGCACAAAGCAGAAGTCTGGTACATGATGTTGTCTAGACTTTTTTGAGGAACACTTCATCCCTTGCATAAGCCACGTGGACACCAGCACAAGTTATCCAGGAGGATATATTTCTAGCATTTGCTGCGCCAAAGCAGGAAAATAAAAGTAGGAAAATGTAACAAGTCAGGCAAGTGGAATTTCCTTTCACTTACAAAGTGTTGCTAGACTGTAGGGCAGATTCAGTTGTGATATGTCCAAGTCCACTGGATGCATGTGCAGCAGAGCAACAGAGTAACTTCACTTTGCATATTGACCTGAACAGGACACCCTTGTATACTGAATAAGTTGACCTAATAAGAGATGTTTTTGCTTTGCACAAAGCTTGCTTTGTATTGAATCATTGACAGTCAATCACTTTGTACTTCCTTCAAGCCATTTTGCCTTGGTTTAATAGCACAGAAAGAACAATCAACACATAGGTCTGCTCTGACTTTCAGAAGGTTTTTGACCATAAGGAAGCCAATCAAGAGCAACAACCTTCCATTTTGTCCTAAAGCACTGGCTGGTAAACCAAGTGACCAAAAAGAATTTATTTATTGAGCCTCATTGGTTGGAAGGAAAAAAAAAAAAAAAAAAAGAAAAGAGAGATGCCATTTTAACACTAACCCTTTTCACTCCTGTGCTCTTCCCTTTTTATTGTCAGGGTAACTAACCTCTCCTGCAATCATTGCTCAAACCAATTTATATACCATGTGTCTGCTGACTGATCTGGTTTTTTTTTTTTTTCATTCCACTCTATCACTATTTGTATCAACCATACTGTATTTTATTGCTGTGAATGCCTGCTATTATAATAAAGAGTCTGTGCGGGTCATTTACATATCAGAGTTTTGTTTCCCCATTTCCAATTTCTTCTTGCTTTCTTCCTGTCCTGGAGGTCTATTCTCACCATACACTTTCCATCCTGGAAGCTTGATATTCAAATCAGCTATATTGACATCAGTGACATCTTCCTCCTTCTCAAATGGTTTGAAGGTTTGTTATTTCCCCTCCGTGCTCAAATATCCTTTTTTTTAAAAAAAAAGGCTCAAGAAAAAACTGCAAGAATGCAGGTTTTGTGTTCAAGTTCATTGTCTGCAACCTCATTCTCAGTATGTTTTACAGAATGTATTTGCCAGCTGTTCTTTTGTTACTTTCATACCTCTCTGTACCCAAATTTCTCATTAAACACTTACTATTTGGCCTAAACTCTGATCCCTAACGTGCATAATCTGAAGTCACAAGCATATCCAAGAATTGGAATTGGCTGTAGCTGTTCACCCACAGCCTATCATATCTTTGATTATTTTGAACTACATCTGTTTCGTTTTTCTTACACGATCTCAGAGATTTTCCTGAGGCAGCTTTTAAGAGACACGTGTATAAACAGCAGCATCTTTACCAAATTCAACATTACTCAGATTTTGTGGTTTTAAACTCCATATGGAACAGGTTCTTTGATACAATATTCACGATAGGCAAGGAGAATTTTGTTCATCTCTCACATCAGTGCCATTTTTAAACTCACTTCAATTAGGAAACCCAATCGCATGAGTTATATCAACCTTACAGCAGATTGATACAATACCAACGTAGGAGCATTTTGATAGTTGTTAGATTCCTCTGCTTTACAGCTCTGTAATGTATTTCCAGACACTTTATCACTTCACTTTGCCTAAACACATGGAATAAACACACACTCAGTCAGTGTGCCTTTAACATATGGTACAGCTGTTAGTTTGTGGAATTCAATATTTTGAATCTAGCAACAAAATCTCATTACTTTAACGTGGAAGACATAAATACTCTACCTTCAGACATTTTAACAGAGACAGAATGAAAGAAAATACACAAGCTTGCTTAGCTTTGATATTTAGCAGAATACTGGGAACCTTTAAAAATACTTAGAAGATAAGATGCCATTTGACACATCCACATTGGACATTATCCTGTAATGGAACTGGATTGATTTGATATGCTAGGACAGAGGAGAAGCAGTAGATGTCGTACATTGACTTTTGTAAAGATTTTGGAAGTGGTTGCGAAAAGATATCCAGATAACAGCAGTTAGTTTTTCACTGTCAGGAAGGGTATATGAAAGCTCCAAGACTCCACACAGACTCTGCTACTACTCACTGTATTGGAAGTTGGATGGTCAAAGTCAATTTGAATTCTAAAACAAAGAAGTAAAACCACAGGTACAAGTCAGTAGGTGAACAAGCTGAGTATTCTTTAGCAAAAAAGAATTAACAGCATGGGATTGTACAAGTAGCTGATCTATAGAAAAGATCAAGGGAGTTAAAGTAGACTGCAAGTATGAATCAGGTAAAATAGTCTCTCTGCTCTGTTGATCACAGGTGCCACAGGGGAAGGGCTGGCTCCACTGCAGTCACCAGACTGTAGGAATTGTCCAGGCCAATTAGAAAGCAATGAGAAGTAATCAAGGCCTAGATGATACATTATATGAGGAAATAAGTGAAATGAAATTGTTTAGTCTTAAGATGCTGAAGGACAGACATAAGTGAACTGTGGCAAGAAAAGAAACCTTTCCATTCCCACAGTAAATAGGAGTACTTAAAAGACTTCAGCTGATTGGAAATGACACCAAAGGACATGAGGAAGAGGTACTCAGAGTTCAGATGTGCAGGAGTAGGAAGCAGCAGGAACTGAAATGCCCTTCACTGCAAAGTTTTACAGCAAGGAATTACAGGCAGAAACAGCAGAGGCATAGCTGGTCCCATCTTGGGAAAGAAGGATGGATCTTACAGATCAGTAAACACAGGCCCTGTAGAGAAGATGAGTTTTTAATACTACTCTTCTTGTTCTTCTGCTGCTGTTCTAAAAATTAAGTATTAATCAGGAAGGTATTTATTGATATTTTCTCTCAAGCCCTTTCGGAGAATTTCATTCCTCAACTGCCTGAACCCTGAATCATCTGAGCAAGACTTTAGCATTTTGAAGTGTGAAGGCACACGTGCCTAGATAAAACAGCTTTTGAAAGTGCTTTATCAGACTACATAGCTAAGTGAGGTTATAAAGGAAACACAATTCTTATTTGTATATGTCTTTCAATATAAAGACAAAGACTGTGTTCCTTGTGCTTATTTCTTTCTGAAAGCACTAACCTGCAGCTGGGTGGAATCCTTTAAAGTCAGACTTTGTCCTTACCAGCTCTCTAAAAACTGTAGAAGCAATTACCTCCTGGCCCAGTCAGAATGCTGTATGGTTGTGACTGCACGATGCAGCCCGGTTACTCAGGGTGTATAAGAATGCCTTGAGGTTCACTCCTGATGGAAAATGTTTGAGGTGAAATAAAAGTAGATGTGGAGAATACTTTGTTTTCCCCTTCCTATTGCCCAGTTACACAACAGTGTGATTCAACATTAGAACATTTGCTAAGTAGGAAACTTTTTTGAAATAATGAGTTTTAGCTTAATTTACACTGAATTTTTCAAATGAGAATATTTATTCCTCTAAACATTAATCTCAAGATAAATTGCACACAAGAGTATGGATGCTAAATGGGAACATTCCTTCTCAATCAACAATTAAACAGCATGGAACTATCGTCAAAAAGTGGTAAATAACTTGAAGTAAAAATGATATATATTGGTTATCTGTGCTGCTTACATTGCCAGCCCAAGCCTTTACCTTACACTCACAAGTAATGCAAAATTAACATTCCACCGTCAGCAGACTGGCTGCTTGATTTGCATTCTTCAGAGATAATAACAGAATCCTGTAATCCTTTAGGTTGGAAAAGACCTTTAAGATCATCAAGTCCAACCACTAACTCAGCACTTCTAGGTCACCACTTAATCATGTCCTTCAGCACCACATCTACATGACTTTTAAATCCATCCAGGGATGGGGACTCAACCACTGCCCTGAGCAGAATGTTTTAGGCCTTGACAATTTCAGGGAAGAAATTGTTCCTAATGTACAACCCAAACCTTATCTGGCACAATTTGAGGCCATTTCTTTCTTGTAGTGAGGGGCCCAAAACTGATCTCAGTATTCGAGGTGCATCTCAATGAACAAGTCCTTTCTCTGAGCCACATCAGAGCACTGAGAGTACCATGCTCTGTTGAGGAGCCCAATAAGCTGCCCTTGGCTTCAGGGACTGCAAGTCTATGTTTCTGCAGACTGTTTCTCCAGCTAGATTGAATTAAGTTTCTTTTCAGTCCTTTGTCAGAGACTTTGTATTTCAAGATGCTGAACTAATCCATGTGTTTGGCTTGTTTCTGTGGACTGCACACTGAGTCCCATTACAGCAGAAATTTAACAGTTATGGGGGAAGATATGATTATCTACTCCACAATCATTTTGGAAGAGAAAAAGTAACTCTTCCTTGCCCACATTTCTGCATAGAACAGGTAAAGAAGTGACCACAAACATAATTAAGCGTCTCACTAAGGATCATGTACTCAATGACCGAGTAATTTTTTCTTTAATAATGTCTTTCACCTTCACTGACTTCACCTGGCAAACCTGCCCTATCTTGTTGCACTTGTCTTGCTACAAAAGACCATTTGTCCTCCACCTCTGCAGTGCAACAACAAGCATTATTAAAAACACTTGTGATATAACCTTTTCAGAGAATGGTTCTACACTGTGCAAAGATTACTTTTTTCCCATCTCTAACAATGAGTTTAACAAAAAGTTATTAGAAAAAGAGATGCTGAATAATTGCATTTCCCAGAAAGAGCCCATTTCTGTCAAATGTCATTCTATTTGCCTTAAATACCACAAAAAATGTTTGCTTTCCTCCATCTGGTTTGCATTTCTGAATGCCTGTCCCTACCTGCAGGTAACTGGTTTAGTCACAAGGAAAGATATGACATCCTTGTTAGACAGCTTTTAAAATGCAGTTTCAATCCTTCAACGTGTTACAATTCTTGCAAACCTTTACCAGATTTTAAAGGAAAATAAAAGGCTGTTATTTAAAAACTTTTCATTGAAAACCTTGAAAGTACCATGAAAGTACTTTTAAGAACGTACAACCAGTCCTATGTTCTTCTTATTGACTTGAGGCTCACTGATCATTTCCTTTCTACAGCAAAAAGGCTCATCAAAAGAAAATGCACTTTCCCAAACATTCCTATGGACAACTTTATCATGGCAAAACTCCAAGCCACGACTAGGATCCTAGTTTAGAGATACATTAAGAAACCTGCTTTTTGCAGCACTGGTTTCCACTCCCAAACATTGTGTTCCATCATGAAATAAGTGGGCATGCCACAAACCAGTTCAAGAATACACTGCATTTTCCAATTAACAGCCCTGGCCATTGTTCTAACAGTTCTGCAGAGATTGCTCCCTGTTGCTAAGTTTTTAGAACATGTTTGAGCACCATCTAGCAATGCAGTTATCTTTCTTAAATTAGCTACAGAAAATTTCACAACACTTCTTGAAGCAAAAAGCGTGTGAGGAAATGTATCAGAATTGGCCATAAATAGACATAAATTGGTTTCAGCTTTGATTGAGATGAGCTCCAGATTGCAGCTCATCTTGAAGCAGCAGAATCTATTTAGGACTAAATAATTTTACTCGTTTGTGAAACCAAGGCAGAAAACAATGGGAGCCATGTTAGAGGCTACTCACATCCTCACCAGACCAGACAAGAACAGCTCAAACATATCCTTGACTACTGACAGGTATGATGCAATGATCAGGTGCAATCACATCACATCCTACCTATGGTATTACTGGTGTTGCCCATTTAAGTTTATCCAGGTTTTTGTCTCTTGTTGAGAAACATTATCTGAGCACAACACAAGCATGGACAAGGACTCATTCAGGCTGCGGTACAGCAGTCAAGGCATCCTCTAGTCACAAAGCAAGCTCTGTCCACCCCTGAACCTTGTTTTCCCCTACCCATGCCTTGAGGCGACGAGAACTCTACCTGCATGATGCAGCAGAAGGGACCACAGTACACCCTTGGGAATGGCAACTGCTGCTGTCTCTTCATTTGCCAGGTTCTGTCTTGAAGGCACTACAGAGCAAAGGAAGCAAACCACAATAGGGTACACAGCACTCTTTAAGATCACCCTGTCAAGGAGGGACAGCTGAGACCTCATAAGCTTTTTCTGTAAGTTTGTTTAAATCCACCCTTAGAGGTAGAGGGTACTAAGCTAAAACTGTTCTGTAGCCTGAATGACCATGCTACAGTTATCACTCACACAGTTAAGTTATCCACAGATTAAAACAGAGCATACTGGTCCTGCTAGGCAGACTGTAGCAATTTTGGAGAAATACCTCTTTTAAGTGGAATTTGACAATTAGGATGTCTTGGATTACCAGGATTTAACAGACTGTCATACTTTTGGAATATGCTCTCAGATTTTGCTATGGAGACAGTTCAACCTTGATAGATGCCAAGATAATGATCTTTTAAGGGCATTATGTACTTAGCTGACATAAATAACATATTTTAATTACAGTTAATAAGAATCAGATTTTGTTTTGAATTCCATGATGTCAAACCTGGCATGCTTCTTTAAGGAGTCTCTATAGAGAGCACAATCAGTTTTTTTCCTGTAACTCATCTAGACTTTTTTTTTTTTTTTTTTTTTTTTGCTCATGTCAGTTTGACCTTGAAGAGAACATGATGTCCTTTGAGAGCCTTTTTACAGAGAGTCACACGCGAGGCCAACAATTCTTTCACTGAAGAGACCTCTGACTCTTTAGCTGGTGAAATCTCTTGCTCTATCATGCATTAAGAGGCAGTGTTCCTTGTAATTCTTGTTTACAACACAGTACAGCTACAACTGAGCTTGCAGAAGCACTATCACTAGTACAGGGATTGCTTGTATCAGTATTGGGAGTCTGATGGCTGTTCAACACACAGCAAGGGGATGCAAATCTGTACAAACTTATATAAGGTCTGATCTTCTAGCTATTTAAGATACAAAGCAGGGCTCCTGGAATTTACTAGACTTGTGAATAGCCCAGTTGGTTTTGGCAAGGATATTTATGTATTAGCCGTTACTAAATACCTACAAATTTGGACTATTGCACTAAAAATCAGTTATAAGTGATGTCAGTTAATTCATTACATTTGCCTGTATGTAACATCTGGTGTTTTTACTGATATCCTGAGCTGTCCTTCAGCTTCCTTCATTCTGCAATAGTCGAGCAGATAGCAGTGAGTATGCTAGTAGCCTCACCAGGATCTCACTAAATAGTTGAATGGAATTAATCAAGCAACGATGATAATAACAGAGATCTTTTCCTCCCATTACTTTTCTAAGGAATTGACTAGAAAAGAAGCTTAGAAAATCCACAAAACTAAGTTTTTTCCAGTGTGCAGGGTCAGTCAAGTGCTCATGGGCACTATTTTGTATACACAAAATTCATTGTGCTCAATAAAGATGCTCATGTAAGACAGATTTATACCTCCACACAATCCTGCTGGCAGCCACTCAGTCATAGATAGTAAGGCCAAAAGACTGTTCTGGTAGTACTGCCTGACCTTCTGCCAATGAACCTCACCCAAGAATTTATGATTTGAGACCAAAATTTGTTGTTTAGTTAGAAAGGTCTCCAGTCATACCTTAAATACCCTAAATGGAGGTGAAACTTCTACTTCCCTAGTTAAGGTGTTCCAGTGACAAATAACCCTGACTGACAAGAGACTGCCTTATTTTGGGTCTGAAATTCCACAGCTTCACTTTTTATCATTGGATTTTTCCATGTATTTTCCAGATGAACGTAAGAGGTATCTACTATTTTTCCCTAGAAAGACACTTGATTACTGCAAGTCACATCTTAACCTTCACTTAGAGAAGTTAATGGGCAAAGTAGACATCTTTCAACATACAGCATGGCTTCATACTCTAATTTTGTCATTCTCTACCGTTGCTCTTGTTTTTAATTCATCGTGTCTGAAATTTCCTACCAAAAGGGACCACATCAGTTCTACATCTCCACTAAAACTACATTATTCTTAACACCTGAGTGCTTGCGGTAGTGAACAAACCCTCACAATCTTGTGTCCTTGTGAAACTAGGACAAATTAAATAGAATAGCTTTCTAATAATTGCATATAAGCAATTAGAGATGTGTATAGATATCTTGGTATATAATTCCCACTGACAGGATAAAAAATACCTGATCCTGGGTTTAAAAACATGCAGCCTTAATAATCGCTGCTTAACCTACTGGCTTCACCTATAGTTAAGTCTGATTTCTTTCCACCATGAATATAATTTTCTTTCTTTCATAACTCTGTATGGAAGAGCTTATTGCATTTTCACTTCACCAGATTTAAGCCCCCAAGTTTAATACTGGATGCAGCTGAATTCACTATTCTGTTTGCTACTAAACACAAGAATTTCTTGTAACTACCCTTTACTTAACAGGAGCGAAACCAACTTCAAGTATTTTTAGAATGTCTGATTTTATCTAAACTTCATATTTGGGTGTGTCATTTTTAGCTTTAGGCTGCACTTCAGTTCCGAGAACCCTAAAAAAACAGAAATTGCCCTAACAACAAAACCACAAACTTCAGGCATTTTTTCACTCACATTTACAAAGTCAGTTTTGAGAGGAAAGAAGTTGTTTGCCAGTGAGGTCTGTATGGTTGGAAAATAAATAAATACAAACAAGTAATTAGTTCTACTTGGTGCCATTTAGAAGTGGCAGACAGTTAAATAAGCCCCAAAACTTCTGAAAGTTTATGCGTGGGAACAAGCGCTCCAAACAGCACCCACTGACCCATTCCTTAGCTCGAGCCAGAATCTCTTCTGTTTCCATGTTGAGATGTCTCCCAGGAAACTGAAACAAGCAGTCACTTCTCCACTCCCCACAGATCTATGTACCTTACTTTCCACTTTTTCTTCTCTCTGCTGATAATTGGGGGATCTCACTGATTTCTCTTGAATTGATTCCATATTGTGTGTGTATGCGCATACATTTATGTACATGCATATACGTATGTATCTGAACTGTCTTTTTTCCTCTCTTTTTCTTTTAAATTAGGAGGATTGCATGTGCACAAAGGCTTTCTTTGGCCTTGGCACCAGTGCCCTGTCTGGGCCAAGCTAATCACTACACCCAGCTAGAGTGTAAGGCTCAACAAGTACTTCTGGAAAATTAGTTGTCCACGTACCTCATAGACATGGGAAGCAGAATTCAACTCAAAAGTTATAAGACATTAATTTTGTCTGATTAACAACTGTTTGATACAGAGCTCTTTGCACCTTGTTAGACCTTATGATCCAATGATTGCATTGCACTAGAGAATGACTGAGGACAAACCAAAGCTACTTGGCAGATGTGAGATACCTTCTCTGGTTGCTTTGGCTACTCGAACTCCTAATACACACTGACATGCTGTCTTATTGCCTGATTTACAGCCTGTACAGAACATCACATTCCTGAGTCATGGCCACCCAAGATGGTGGTATATTTTATCAATGAGTTGAGTATAAGGGCAAGTGGAGTTAGGGGATTTCTGTTCTAAGACTGAAACAATGCTATATCAAGAGCCAGCACAACTAAGTTCAAGGGTCTCATTAAGAAGCTGGGTGACTTCATTATAAGCATTAACAATTAGAAGTCAAGCACATTGTGCAGATATATTTAATGAGACCCATGCCTCAGGCACCAGAGCTGGCAAGGCATCTCTTCATATTTAATGCATTGCACAGCTATCCCAGATCTCATCTTTCTGTTAAAGTATCTGTGTATACAGGACCGGGCAAGACTTGCTCTGCAGGTGCCTCTGCCTTTCTCAAATTCAGTCTCAGCAGTGCTACTGGCAGCCCATCAGACATCTAGGTTGAACATTAAGGGATCACTACAAGAAAGACTTAGCCTTCCTCCCAAGCTCTGTCCCTGTCTATTCCACATGAAGAAACACAATCATGAGGTCAATATAGCCCTTGGAACATTGTTTAGCAGCCATTGATTTAGCTGTTAGAGATCTCATTTGGATTATCTTTCTGTTCTATGGTTCATTTATCTGCTGTACTTTTAAGTTTTGTTTATATTCACATTTCCTATTCTATCATTCAGTCATACATCAGAAAAAAAAAAAAAAAAAGAGAATGTGGTCACATCAAGTCCAGTATTTAACGGTCTTCATGCATGTTGTAAAATAAAAGGCCCAAACACATCAGTAAAATCTCTTTCTGGTGACTGGAAGTAGCCTGCACTTATTAGCAAGAACAGATCTGTTATTTGAGTACTTCCTTTAAAAGGACCTATTTGTTCCATTAATTTCTGCCAGTTATTTTCTGCTGATGTTTATATGTTTGTCACTTCTGTGATTCCAGGTTTCTTTTTCTTTCACTGTGGAGATGTCAGTGAATTTGTGTCTTTCCTGGAATCATTGAGGAGTTTTAAAATAGCATAATTCAGTCATCACTTCAGGCCTATGCGGAAGTTTTACCAGGTGACAGTAAAGCACAAGTGTGTGACTGGAGTTTCCACATGCTACGTCCTATGGAACTCAGCTATTTTCACTACTAATGCCTTGTTCTTAGGCACATATGCACAAAACACTGGGGATTATGTTCAGCTCTTAAAAGAAGACTTGTAGTCAGATAACTGATGGTATTTCACAAAGCAGGGCAAAGTGTCATTCTTACTGTTTTATTACACATGGGAAGGCAGACAGGATACAGGTTCATTTTTCAAGCCAACTAGACAGGCCAAGAACATAAGCAAACTAGACTGAACCTTCTTTTTCTAGATGTCTTCCAGTGCAGGTGGCACTGGTACTTATAGATTGCTAGATGCTCTACTTTTGCAGTGAGGGCTTATGTAAAGTTTAATTGACCCAAAACACAAAAACAAGACCCATGAAAAGTACACCAAGTGGTGATACTGATAAACCCCACAACACAACATTTAAACTTTTAGACAAATTTTAAGAATCTGTAGAAACATACAAAAGATTAACTCAGTCCATTCAATGACTCTGTGAGAGGATAATCAGATACTACCCAAACAAACACTAAATCCAAACTACATTTACATATAACACTACCTTTTTAAACAAGGACCCTGAGCACCTGAAGGCAGCCCCTTTAAAGGATCTCTGACTTACCTTCACTTACAGTTTCACAGATACTCTGTGGGAAATCTCCCTTGCTCTGGAAAAAAATGCCCGCTTTCTCAAACCTCTGCAAGTGCCCTCCATAAAAGAGGAAAGAAGGAAGCCTTAGCAACACAACAGGACATTTTTAACTCACTACCTCTATAAATTATGCTGCAGTCTTTTCCCAGACACCTCTAAGTATCCATGTTGGTTGCTCCAAGCCAAAAACAACCTCCTGCACTCCCATAGTTCCCTCTGTGCAAGCACCTGAGCAAATGCAAAACTCCTGAGCCTCATCACCCTTACCAAGACTAGCTCTAGATTTCCAAGCAAGACACAGGTGCTGACACTTATCACACCTGTGGTTAATTTAGGGACAAGCTGTGCATGTACTTAAATGTTGCAGGTGCTGTAGAGCTTCTCTGTCACACACAAAGCTAACTTTGATACTAGTTCATTCAACTGCATATATATATATATTATCTGGCAGAACATTTTACAGATGCATATTCTGTAATTCAGCAAGATTGTATGACTCATTTGAAAACTAGAGGCCTTTTTACAGGCACAGACAAGAACTCAGGGAACTAATACCTTTCAGGAGACTTCCTTTTCACCTCCTAAGTGTTCTATGCCAATGAGGAGTGGCTGATCGGGCTGACCACCAGAGTTGCTCACCTGGCAACTCTCCTTGAAAGGTTACTGAAGAGCCAAATTAGAGGCATTTGTGAACTTCATTATACTTCATTGTCCAGAAAACAAAAAAAAGGAAAATCATATGAGGAAAAATTTAGAGTAAGAACATGCAATAATAATGGTACTATCTGCACTTGTCAAGTATAACTTGGATTCGATATTCCTATATTCATATGAAGAAGTTAAGAAATTATGGTAATATGCATATTGTTGTTTCTCATAGGTGTTGATTAAACTCCTAGGAGTTTTAAAAGAAGCTTTATTCCTGCAACACCCTTCATCTTTGTTCAGCTGTAGTATGATTAAGGAAGTAAGTGACTAAGGAGCTTGCAGAAGAAGAATGTTCAGTGTCAAGGAAGGGAGAAAAAAAGTACAAAAAGTCCACATGCATCTAAAGATTGCATTAGCAAAGTCCTTAGGTTCATTGCCTAATGACCTCATTGTCTGAATTTCAGGTTTTGTTGTCCTGCAGTGTCATTGTCATAGGCAGAGCATATAGTTAGATTAAATCCTGGCCTTACTCAGGCAGATAAAGCATTCATTCACACATATTCCAGCACAGGCCACCTCTGACTTGGTCCACCTCAGGCTTGTGATGAAATAATCTAGGTTAGTTTAGCTTCTACCACCTGCTGAAGGATCAACATCATCTGATAGTCAAGTCGACATCTTCAACCTTGAGCAGGACAGAGGAAAAAGCTAGAATAAAACAAAACAGGTGTAGGCAATCAGTCCAACAGCCCATGAGAGGCTGTGCAGAGAAGTTTCAGACACAAAGACAGGCTAGGTGCCTGAAAGCCTGTATTTTTTCCAAGAGTATCAGCTTAATATCAGTCTTCTTTGCCTCAGTCTTCAATGGCAAGGGCTCCAACCACAATGTCCAAGTTCCAGAGGGTAAAAGTATGGACTGGGAGAAGGCAGATCTGCCCACTATAATTGAAGATCACATTCGTGAGCACCTAAGAAATCCGAACATGCACAAGTCCATGCGGCCTGACGAGATCCACCCACGGGTCCTGAGGGAACTGGCAGATGAAGTTGCTAAATCAATGTCCCTCATATTTGAAAGGTCATGGCAGACTGGTGAAGTTCCTGCTGACTGGAGAAGGGCAAACATAACACCCATCTTCAAGAAGGGAAAAAAGGATGACCCTGGGAACTGCAGACCAGTCAGTCTCACCTCTGTGCCTGGCAAGATCATGGAGCAGATCCTGCTGAAAGCTCTGCTAAGGCAAATAGAAAACAAAGCAGAGGTGATTGGTGGTAACCAGCAATGGCTTCACCAAGGGCAAATCTTGCCTGACAAATTTGGTGGCTTTTTATGATGAAGTCACAGNGCCCCTTTGCTCTGCTCTCGTCAGACCCCATCTGGAGTACTGTGTGCAGTTCTGGAGCCCCCAGCATAGGAAGGACATGGAAGTGTTGGAGCGGGTCCAGAGGAGGGCCACAAAGATGATCAGAGGGCTGGAGCAGCTCTGCTATGAGGACAGGCTGAGAGAGTTGGGGCTCTTCAGCCTAGAGAAGAGAAGGCTTAGAGGAGACCTTATAGTAGCCTTTCAGTATCTGAAGGGGGCCTACAGGAAGGCTGGGAGGGACTATTGACAAGGGATGACAAGACAAGGGGCAATGGGTTTAAACTGGCAGAGGGAAGATTTAGACTGGATGTTAGGAGGAAGTTCTTTACAGTGAGGGTTGTGAGACACTGGCACAGGTTGCCCAGAGAGGTTGTGGATGCTCCCTCCTTGAAGGTGTTCAAGGCCAGGTTGGACGAGGCCTTGAGTAATCTGTCCTAGTGGGAGGTGTCCCTGCCTATGGCAGGCGGTTGGAACTAGATGATCCTTGAGGTCTCTTCCAACCTTATCATTCTATGATTTTATGATTCTAATAAAAACTACTAAGTCTGCCTGCAGATCTTGCCTCCTTTATAAACTCTCATGGCTTCAGAAATGATCTTATAAACATCTGGGAGCTACCACTGGAGGAGATGGGATCAACGCTGCTCCCTGCCAGACCATCCTTCTCATTTCCCAGCCAGAAATAAAGAGATATGCTCCATATAACAGTGCTTTGAAGGGAGGATGGCCATCGTCTTCTCCACAATTAGAGGGAAGCTTCATAAAAAGTATGCTCTGGGATTATAAAAGAACAACCTTGCTACTTTTTATGTCTCCAGTTCAAAGATGCCCATACTGCCTGTTGGAATAAAGCTGATTTAGACCACAAGATACAGATTGTTACAGATAAATTGCTAACTTCAGGCCAAAGTTAACACCAAAATATAGCTTTTAAAGAGGCAGGTAGAGCTTGGAGAGAAATGAATCAACCTTTCCCATTCATTGCTGACCTTTTATAGTATGTGAAAACTCAGTCAATTAAAGAAAACAAAAACTAAAAAAGCAAAACCAAAAACCCCAAACCACCCCCAAACCTCTCTCTCTCTCTCTTTTTTTTTTTTTTTTTTTCCTTCTTTTACTAAGCACCACAGCTGGATTTACTAAAATTAGAGTTGAGACCACTGGAAAATTGCTAGGGTGATAAAACAGCTTGTATTATAACCACCACTTTCATTCTACTATGTGGTTTCAAACTAGTCTGAATTACTTGCTAGCATTTTTCTTCTCTGAAAAAAAAAATGTTGCTGCACAATCCTTAGTGGTTAAAAATATGGCTGAGTCATTCTACTTTGTCACAGCTGACTTATCCTTCAGAAACCCTGTTCCCACTAGGCTATTTGAAGAGTGATTGGACAAGATTTGGCTTTTGCAGAGCCATCTTATGGATGAAGAAAATGTATTATTCCCACGTCTTGAAACCATACAGAAAGTTCTTTAGAAGCTAGAGACTAGCCAAAAAATGGATGTGAGAAGGAGTGTCTAAAAAAAGCACAGGAAGAAAAGTGTGTTTCAGCAGTTGTTAGCCTTTGTCACACTTTGATCAGAAGGTTTTCTGGACAGTAGGTGTGCTGGTTTAAGGCTATTGGAATATTTTAATAGAGAAAATTATATTATAGGCTGTGAAAAGGAAACAATGTTGATGTCTACTTCACTCATAGGCTTGCTGTGATGTTTAGGAATAAGTACTCAAAACAAAAGATAAGACAGTCGGGCTTGGGGCACTCTCTGGGATACTGCGTCTGGGGCTGTCCTGCAACTTCTGGCTTCTCCTCTCCGACAAATTAATTTCACTAATCACTTTTCTTCTAACTCCTCCTCTGGCCGATCCTCAAAACCTTGGGGTAAGGTATAGGGGTGGGGAGAAGGTGGAAGGGTGGTTGGGAGCCCCTCCTGGGGTCTCTGATTTCTGGGAGGGGTGTTGTGTTTCTGTATTACCTTTACCTTGTATATTTCTGTAAATATTCCTGTATATAGTGTATATATCTGCTTGTACATTGTGCTAAACTGTAAATAGAGCTTCATCTAAACTTCCAGCCGACTGAGTTTTAGCCTGGGTCATTTTACAAAGTGTGGGGGGGCAGGTAACTCCTAAACCCACATCAGTAGGCTACTTCTTACACATCTCAGCTTTCTACCTGTAGGCTCTCAGCAGACTGTCTACAACAGATTATGCATTTGACTGGGAAGAAAGAACAGGGGCAAGAAACTCAAGACTGGAAGAAATATGAGATTGAGACAAGGTCAAGGGAGGGAAAAATGGGTTGGAGAAAGGTGGAAAGGAAAAACTTTGTCAAATAAATTCACTACAACAAGATCACTTTTCACTGTCTTCTCCTACTCACCAATACTGCATGGCCATCCTATGCTGGCTTGCAAATCCAGCAGACCCTGTTGCTCCCTCTACTTCTTTCATCACATGCTATAACTGTGCCAGCTCCAAACATTAGGGATGTGGCAAGTGTGCCTCTGGAGTCTTGCCAGCTTTTCATTGCATGAGCCACCTACGAATTGAGAACCTGATTTTCTTGGTGAATAGCAATTTCTCTGTCCTCAGCAATAAAATCATGAGCACTGTGTCCTCTTCCAAAACTCAGCACCCTCCTCACTTGCTATTTGGTACTAATTTGTTTATCACAAGACAAGATGCTGAACAGTTGGTGAGATTAGTCAGGCAAAAGAAACCAGCCACATGAAAACAAATATTTATTTGAAACAACCCTATGATCAAAATTGTTCATTGGCACTCACATTCCTAGAGTTAGTAATAGAAGAGCTTATTTAAAGTAGAGGTTCAGATATGACGGTCTTCAATGATCAGAGAAAAAAAAATACAGACTGTTCTTGGCTCAAAAATGCTTCACCAGATTAAATTTAACATATTTACTGCAGCTCCCAAGAGTGTATAGTAAAAAGATGCATTTTTCACTGTACAAGTCCTGTCCCAAGACTATTTCTTTTCACCTGGGAGTCATGTTTTCACTGGTTTTAAGTTATTTCCTTCTGATCTGTGCTGAGTAGGAGGGAGTTGCACACAGCCTGTGTAACAGAACAAGCCAGGATTATCTATTTAGTAGCTTGTTCTTGCTCCGCAGCAAGACCTCACAGTGAATACAGGCAAGCTTTGGTGGTTGAGTAAAGCTGCTTTAAGCAGGTAGATGTAGGTGCTTTCCAAGAGCGTCCTGGCAGCTAACATGTAGGTAGATACAGGAAAGTGAAGAAGACATGACTGTGCTGGAACAGCAAGGTAGTGGTGCTAATGAAATTTAAACACAACAACTTTCCACGGACTAAAATGTTGCATAAATGACAAAAAAAACCAAAAAAAAAAAAAAAAAAAAAAAAAAAAAAAANAAAAAAAAAAAAAAAAAAAAAAAAAAAAAAAATTCAGTCCATGATTGCCCCTTGAACTATATAAAAGACAGAAAATGTAACTGTGAAGATCCATTCTAGAATACAGATATTCATAGAATGATAGGATACTTTTGTTTAGAAAGGACTTTTAAGATAAAGTCCAACCATTGTGGGCTCCATGTCTTAAACATCTGTCATCTCTGAACAGAGAAAGATTAAGATTTGCCACAACATAACTCTACAGTTCCTTTGGTAGTGTAAGAAACAGAAGATAAAGTAAATTTTATCTTATGTAAATGGCTACCAGACTAGATGACCTTTGGACGTTCCTTCCAACCTAAACCTTTCTATGATTCTATGATTTATCACAGGTATCTTCATTTCCAAGTGCAGGTAAAAATGGTGATTGTGTTGGACATTTTGTGGCTAGCCTTGGCAAATGCTGCAGTACCCATGGCAGGTAGGATATACAACACTGACGGTTCTGAAAATGCCTTCCTGAATATTTTTCTAACAGCACCTTTTTCCACACTGAAGTGAACAGATGATTGTAACAGCACTTTGGAGGTTATCATCATGCACATAAAAAAATCTCAGCCAGATAACCCACCTTGCCAGGCAAGACCTCTGCCACACTCAGGTCTTCTCCCAAGATTAGGGAAATTCTCAGACTGTTAAAGATGAAACATGAAGATGCCGACTTATGGTTTAAAAATAAACAACACCACACAACAAAACAGAAGTGCTGTTTTCTAGTTTAGATGTGTGTTCTGTGCCGTCAGATATGAGCTCATAAGATATAATAGCAGCACCTAATGCTGCCTGCTATTACAATCTAAAGATTATATTGTCATGAGAATACAGAGGCAGGACATTTAAAGTTAGACACAAAACCTCAGTGCTGTCATTTCCTGAATTCTGGGTGCATAACAATGCAGTGAAGTTCTCTTAATGCAACATTTTTAATTAGTGTCTTTTTAATCCTGAGTATTCTGTGGATGTAAAATCATTCAAACCTAAAATTGTCAGTAATTTAGATCCTATTAATTTAGAAATATTTAGGCCTGTGTAGGGAAGAAAAATAAATAAATAAATACTAAGTCACCACCTTTTTGTCTTCCCCCAATACCCTTCAAAACAATTAAAAGCGCATATAAGAATAGTGGTTTATAACAGAAAAAAACCTGAGCTTGATAAGAGAGAAGTATAGCATGACAGCAAATGTTTGCTTGGCCCCCAAGAAACTGAAAAGTTTAACATCTCATAAAAAAACCCAGCTAACTATATTTTCTATGTTGTGGTTCATATTGAATTTCATTCCTGTGAGCCAGGTGGTACATAAAGATGCAAAACAATCAGGGTTTTCAGATAAGCTACAAAGCAGTAGAAATTAAGGCTATGGCAGATGGATTATCTCAAACACAGGAAAAAAAAAAACCCACTAAGAAAAAAATTAAAGAGCTAAAGTGTTGATTATTTTCCTGATGTGATGCCAGGATAATTTTGGTGTGCAACTAACCTCCAGAAATCAGGAATCCATCTGTACTCTGGGATCAAACAGTTCTAGTACAATGAAAAGCAAACTGTGGATGAAATCCAAGGCAGACCTCACTAGCTAAAGAGTTTGCTTTGACTACGTTTCAGAGCGTATTCGTTGTCTTTACCCAGCTTCCATGACAATTTGACTGGGAGATTACATTTATCCTAATATTTAACCTATGGTAAAGGAATTCACCCAAAAGACTGAAGCAAACAGGTGCAATGCCACCACTGAGACATTAATTTTGGAGTACTAGAGCACATTTAGGAAAACTTGTAAGAGGAAGGGTTGACAAAGGCAGTTCATCATCTTTAAACAAGTAAATCCCCATCACAATAATATTATATTATATATATTATATTATATATATTATATTTTATATATATATATACACACATAACTTTACATCTGTGTCTGGGATCAGTTAAGAGCACTTCAGCCTGAAGAAAGTGATTTTGCTGGTGGTAGTGATAGTTGCTCCCCAGCCATCTACAAACAGCAGTGCAATGCAATAACATGGAGTTGATTGCCTTGGTTTTAGCCTGCCTGGAATAGGTTCCAGAAAAAGGAAGCTTTCCCAGCCTTCCTAAGGTGGTTTTTGGTAATTCTTTGATATCTGGAGGCAAAATACTGGTTCTGCTTCACCAAAATTCTGTTGGTCAGGCTACCTATTGCTAAAGACTGCGAAGTTAAAGGAAAACGTCTCCTAGTTTTCTGTTAACCACAACAAAATGTTGTTAACATAGCTATCAAAAAGAAATTAACATAACACATAAATGACATCCATCAATTCCATTTATATTTTTATATTCCTGGTTATATTCTATTTTAATTGATGTTAGGCTTCCAGTAGTCTGGAAGACTTTGAGGAAGCAGGTTCTCCGATGACCCACAAATGACCTTGCACTATCAGACTTCAGTAAAACCAAACCAGGATTTAAAATTCACTTTTACACTCTATAAACACAGCCCCAGTGACAATGTGACCTGCATTTCCTTTCACTGGTCAACACTAAACTTCAGCAGTAAACAACAGCAGGGTGCAAAATTTCCACATATGAACACCAGAAGTAGTCTCGTTACTGTTGTGGGATAGAGAAAAGCAGAGCTCTAAGGCAAATTAAGCTAAGACTTTTCCACTTAGGCCTAGACTCAGAACTTGAAGGGGCACTCAAATCCCATTTGTTTTGTTTTTTCTGCAGGTCTGAGTTATGTCTTTAAATACTCTTGTGAACCAGTGCTTAATGGAAGTTAAGGGTAATTTATTTATGAATATTCTGTATTTCCATTCCAGAAACTGCTGCTGGCAGTAAGTTAACTACTGGAAAATGCTTTCACAAAACATGGTCCTGTGAACCAGCAGCAGTTAGATAATTGCAAGAAGAAATTTTGAGCACATTTGAACTAGCAAAGAAGGAATAATTTGAATGTGTATTTGTGGATTGGTTTTAATTGTGAGGCCTCTGAAAACAATTTAGAAAACACATTTTTCTTAATAAATAAATATGTATCTATCTCTATAAATCAAGAAGTAAATCTACTCCAAAATTGAGTGGTTGATTATAAGCTTAATAACCTAAAAAAGACTGCAGTAAGTAGCAACTGGACAGAAAACAACAAATCAAATCAACTGCTGAGAATGTCTTCTTTACTCTAAACCACCCCAAATCCCATGTTTGCCTCTGACTAGCAAGCTGAGGACTCCTGGATCAGGAGGATTAAATCTTTGAAGTGAGGCTTATTTCCTCTTACAGTTCCCTTCTTTGAGCTTATGCTCCCTGGAATGAGAAGCTCTTTAATCAGACCTAAGTCAGGTTTCCAGATAGTCAACCTAAGGCTGGAAATTCTGCTCATTAGTCCTGAAGACAGGAAGGCACTTCTGCATATAGCTGGCCTGCAGACATCTGTGATGTGCAGCAGGTGTGCACGCATTCAGGATACTCCCAATCTCCTTGTTAAAATGAAAATCAAACCACAACAGCAATCAGCCTAACAATGTATGTGGATGAATGACAGCAAATCTGTCCAAACTTCTTGTAATCGGTGCCTATTTACTGATGTGCTTAACACATCAACAGCCTCCAGCCATGAAATAAACCTGGGACAGTCTGGAGTGACACAACCACAAAGCCATGCAAAAAGTATGCTGTAGTGAGCCAATGAGTATTTGTCCATTAAGGTTGTCTTGTGACACTGTCATAGCCTGATCAATGCAGACATTATTTCTTGCTAATTATCAGAGTATCCTGCACCTCTCTACCATGCTCTGCTGCCTGTGCTCAATGCCAGTCCCAATGTATGGTAACTGTACTCCATCCCAGATAAGTGGGAAAAGCTCTGTGACAGTTGAGAGATCTTCACTGGAGGTCTTTCCCCCTTTGCTCAGCAGCTGCTTTTCATCTCAAACTCTCTCTGCCTTCTTCCTGCCTCTGCACCTGGCCATGTGCCCCTCATTTGGACCTCAGCTTGATGATGTGATTTACAGACAGTAGTAATGAAGGTGTTAAAATGCTTCAAATTTTTCTTTCTTTCTTTTTTTTTTTTTTCAAACAAATATTTCTCAACTAGGACCAGTTGGTCAAACAAATCACACTGCACCACACTGGGACAGTTTAGATTCCTGCTTGCTCTGCTTTCCTCTGAAAGATGTTTTACAACACCCACATCGCAGTAAATTTCACTATATAGATTTTTTTTTAAGCACTGTGTTCCTCTTTAACTGCTAAATAAGAGCTCAAGAACTATCCGCTTTTGGAAGGTAAACAAAACTGATTCTAGCTTTAAAATCATTATGTGGCTATACAATTTTCCTAAAACCCCACTTCATTGAGTAGTAATAACCATTTTGTCCTGATCTATAACGCATCTGATACTAAAAAAAACCTTATGTGGTTTCTGTAAAGTTCAATGACCTTAAAGAAAGGGATTAATTGATCAATTTTTGCCTTTTTTAAAAATTAAACTATGATTTTTTTTTTTAATTTTCCTGAAGACAAACATAATTCACCTGGCTTTGCCTTATCTTGTATGCACACATCCTGACATTTTTTTCTGTTGCATAGAAAAAAGATTTTATATGCATATAGACACATATATGTATGTTGCTTAAAGAGCAAAGAGGACACATTAATTCTGACTGACTGTTGAACTTGGCCAGAGTAATACAATACTGCTAGATGCTAGAAATCCCATTGTGAAGCAAGGAAAAAAAGTTGTGCAATAGTTGAAGGAAGTTTCCTCACCTTTCTTCTAAAGAACTAGCAGCTTTTTAAATGAAGCAGAAAACTTTAGAGCTGTGCTTTGGTCTGCAATTATTTTTTAATTCTATTTTTTATTATTTTAAACTTCAGCATCTCAAGGCTCAATTACTAGTCATTCAGGGGAAAGGTTCCATTGCTCCAATGTCATATGAAAATTTTAAACCACTGTAGTGCAAGTAAAATTAAATCACTTGGTGGCTGAACTTGTGCTTAAAACAGATTCATTCATTATTCCTTTTAACTGGAGATGAAAGTACTCCACATTATAGGAATCAAATACACTCTCAAAATCCTTGCTCTCAGGAATTCAGCTGCTACCTCTCCTTTTTAATCTCTTCACATGTGGGAAATAGAAAGATGGTAAAACAACAAATATGAAATCAGGACAGAAAACACTTCCAGTCATGGATATTGCTCACTGCAGGGGCTTAAAACTCCCTAACTGAATGAGAGAATAAAATGAAGGGAGGTTAACACTGAAGAGGAAAAAGTAGTGGTATTGTACTACATATTTTCTCCTTCCTGAATTTCTGCCTTGAACAGATATTTTCAGAGAAGATGCTGATTGGTTACAGGCTTAATTCAAGGTGAAGTTTTTCAGTTTCTGTGAAAACATTTGAAGATCTTTCCAAATAAATATATATCCATGATTTATAGAAATTTACTTCAGGTATATTTCACTGGTTTTTGAGAAAATTGATACAAAATGCACTGCAAAATAATTGCTTGGCAGAAACCTCCAACAATTTCCACTCAAAATATAAAAAAAAATTCCCCCCAAAATCAAAAAGGTTATTTCCCCATAAGATTCTATGAAGTAAACAAACAAAAGCTACCTCTTGATATCATTAATCATGACAGCTACTTCTTGCCTCTACCAAGAGTCTCTCCAGTTTCAGCATGGCTTCATACATGTTTGCAGTGCTCACCAGGGTGAACCACTCTGTGGTTTTGTTGGGAATCTAGAAATAAAGGAGATGAGAGCAGCAGTCACATTTTAGTCTCTGTGGAATCAGTTCCTATTGTAACTTCCGTCTTGAAGTGTCAGCCTAAGTGTTGCACTGAAAAAGGTTCAGGAGTTGTTTATCAGCACATAGTTTTTCTTACTCAAGCACAGGCTGTCCAGTAACCAGGCATGGACAAGGTGGCAACCAAGAGGACAGCTGAACAGTGTTGTTGTTTCACATCAGTGTGCATATGAGCCACTTAGAAGAACTGCAAATTATCTGTTTCAGCAGATTTAAATGGAAGTTTTCCAGGTGCTGAATGAAAAAGTAAAATGTCATCTTGTAATGTCTTTGTGACTAATGGAACAGGACAAAGCATTCTTCTAAATATTGCATCGTGATTTGACAGCAAATATAAAGAAGTTTTGGTTTCAAACAACAAAGAGAATTTAAGCAAGCCCGAGCTTAAATGCCTTGCTGTTAATATTTTAAATCACTCAACCCAAAGTCGTTTCACATTCAGCAGATGGAACTCTTTCTTTAATGACAAAACCCAATGTGATTAATCTTGGATTTAAAAGCTATTTAACTCCAAAGGGTTCAAAAAGCTGAGGCCGAATGTTGTAACCATAACTAATCTCAAAACAAATGAGAACATTGCAACACAATTCAAACCAAAAGATGGAAGCTGAATGTTAAAAAGCATCTGGGAGAGGAACAGTCATAGAAAGGGCCATCATTCTAAAAAATAATTGTAAATGGACACAAAAAGCAATTTTGCTTAAGGAGATGAGTTAGAAAAGATAAACACACTCTCCTGTAATGGAATAACTGAGCTCTACACAGCACCTGAAGTGTCAGATAGTAAAACTGAGGGGCAAGACACAAAAGCTCTTTCACAGCTGTGATCTGCACTCAAACACAAGTGTTGACGTGAGAATTAATATTTCTTTGAAGCCCTTAAAGTCACTTAGAGCATCATGGGCTACAGAAACCCACAACTTCTCTCACTAAAAGTACCTAAAAGCAAAATAAAGTGTTGCCAACAGCATGCATTATGTTTTTTCTCTCACACAGTCTGTCTGGAAATAGATCTGGTTACTCTTTTTTTGATGGAAAAAGCTGGTGTTACAAAATATTAAGAAATTCTGCAGAATCACAAATACTGCTCAGAAAAATCATTGTTTTACAGGATGACACAAAAAATTGTCATTTAAAATTCCAGGCAGACCTAAAGCAAACATCTGCCTGCTGAGCAGGAGTGCAGACACACTTAGATAAATGTATACTTGCCATAATTCTTCATGAATTTCTAAAGCAAATTTGATCACCTCTCATCTGAGGCCCAAGGACTTGTTAGTCATTTGGCAAGTATTGGGTAAATACCAGTTCAAAGGAATCAACATCACTAATTCCCGAATAGGGAGCAAGGCAAAAGCAAAAAGCATCAAGGCTCTTAAATCACAGTATTTTAAGATAAAGAAAACCACACATTTCATAGAACTGTTTTCATGTTACTGTCTTTCCTTTCAGGAAGAGAATATTACTAAGACAGTGCTTGCTGCCTTTGTAGCTGTCCTTGGCATAAACATTTAGGCTGTGCCATTTCATTTCCTTCTTTTTACTGTGCCAGAAGGAATATGTTGTCACTGCCTAGTTCTTCTATTCTGTCATACATTGACAGTATCTTTAAATATTATGAAGGTTAAAGACACTCTTATCAGGAGGAAACAGGATTGAATACAACAGATTCTTTGTCCCCCACCTTCAAGAAGGAAATTTCTGTGGGAAGAAAACTAGGAGATGATACATAATGAGAATGGTGACAGAAAGAAAGGAAAGATAAACCAGAGGTAAAGATGAGCAAGGGAGAACAGAATGGGAAAAAAAAAAAACCAACTCGGGCACTGGCTGACAAAAGGAATTTCATTAGGTCACTCAAAATATAATCCTGTTTGTAAATCTCCACTGGAGACTCCAGCCCTTGTAGACAGCCTCCTTCACCCTGAAACATCTTCAGTCCTGTGGCCAGGGCCACTGAAATGTTGGTGTTATACCTACACCAGACACAATGCTTCTCACCACACAGTGCTCCCCACATGTTGCCTGTGTTGGACAGTCAGTGAACGTCTCAGGTAGAATAGTTGAGAAAGTCACAACCATTCCTTGAAAAGGTAATACAGTTTTGAAGGACTTCTCCTCCCCTAGGATGGGGCAAAAACATTAGAAACATGTTTGTTGGTTGTTTTTTATTTTCTTTTTTCCCCCTCTCTTTCTTTTTTTTTTCCCTCTCTACAGAAAGGGAATTCTAGGGTAAAAAATTGTTTTGGAAGAATCATAATGAATTGTATTTTCCTATTATCTACTGGAAAGGCTTCCAGTAATTTCCCAGGAACAAAAATGAACACAGCTGACAGAGAAAAGCCAAAATATATCTATTTCCCAGATATATCTCCCTTGGCTGACTGCTGAAGAGGCAGTGAGGTTGCCGGGTACTCAATATCTTCATGTCTCAGTATATATTCAGAGGGAAAAAGCTTCCCATTTTCATTTTATCTCTTCAGACAAAGTTTTCCTGAGGGGAAAATATTTTATGTCCTGTAAACCCATATTTTTTAACATGGGAAAAGGCCCACAAAAGTTATTTCACCAAAAAGGATGTGTCATTTCAAAGAATCTGCGTTACGGAAGGGACTCATTTGATTTTGTCATCCTACAAAATTAAATTCACAGTAAATTTGGGTTTTCGTAGTTTGTTCAGTTTATTAGCCCTTGTTAGATCTTTATATTTTGCCTTTTTAATAAAATGAACTCCTTCCAAATGAATAACTCTAAAACATTATCTTCCTTTCTGACTGTTGCAGTTTCTGTTCTTTCCCACCTCTGCTGCTCTTTTCAGCAATCCACTATTGCAATTGCTCACCTGGAGCTGTTGGGATCTTTGAAAAGTCCTCAACCTCACAGGGTGAAATGCTTTTGGTGTCTTAAACCACAGATACCTAAACTGCCCATTGCGTTGCCAGGGAGAGGTTCAAGACATCATTTGGTCACTGAGCATGCAGAGGCAGTAAAATCTCACAACTCAGACATAACACAAGAACTGGGAAAGACAAAGTAACTCAAGGTCATATGGGTCCTCCACTCTTCAGAGTTTCGCACCACAGGATGAGCAGCAGAAATGCATAATACCCATATGCCCCCTTAACATCACATGTGAATCAAGTTCAAGATCCTTTTAACTCTAATAACTCTCTATTCCTGCTCCATTTTACCAAAGTGATCCTTTGATATCCATGTACAGAGCTAGTTCCTACAGCTCACCTCTTCCCAAAGGCCACTTGGAACCTCAAGGGCCCACATTTTGTTGATATTCCCTGATACTTACTATGGAGTTTCACCTTGTATTTGAGAACTATAAGATCACAACCACTAACACCTGAAGCAAACTGTATCACTTTGGGCCATTATTATTCCTTCATTCTCTCTTAGATCTGTCACTTATTTCAGTGTATTTTTTAAATGAACTGTATTGAAAATGTTACCTAAGCTCTATGAAATGCAAAGAAATTAGCTTAACTTCTCTAGACAAATGTGCTTTTAATGATTCAGTTAAAACAGTATTCATGACTAGCTCCAAGTATTGTGTTGTGGGTCATCTTCTTCTAGCTGCAGGACACAGAAATGCAAAATGTCTTCATTTCTCCTGTTCTGCAGTACAGCTACTAAGACAATCCTTGTCCACTGCATCATTTGAACACTCACCTTTCCTGGCTTTACCAAGTAGTCAATGTAAAACAAATGCAAACAACAACAACAAGTAGTTGATTTAGTTTGGCTGAATAACAAGAAAAGCCCAAAACAGATCCAACCCCATAAAAAGACCAACCTGTACCCAGTTTTCTTTGTGACTTTTTTGGAAGCTGTGCTTATCTTGCCTCAGAAACACCTCTGGGAAGACTCCCCTAAACTAGCAAGCCTTGTAAAACTGCAGATGAGCTTATGAATTAGCCTGACATCAACACCTGGCATCACTTGGTTAATATAATACTTTGTGTATTTGTCATCTTCTAAGAGCATTGTACACACTGTTCCTTCTAGAAAATTCCTGAGAACAACTGAAATCTGTTCTTAGAAAGGAAAAAGATGAACAAAGGAAGCACAATGCTGCTTTGTAAGTATTCTGGCAGAGACAACTGATGAGTTAAAATTCTGATGAAGCACTGACAGGTAGAAACTTTCAGACCTATAATCATCCTCAATGTACTTTACAGGCTTAATTAAAAAAATCTTTAAATATTGGCTCCTTACAATCCATTAGTTGAGTTGTAGATCTTAGTGTAAGTCAGCACCTGGCAAATTTGAACAAATCTTGCATGACACATTTTGAAAGCCGAAATGTGCTTTATGGGGGAAACCCTATTCCCTAATGCAAAAGGCATTGCAGATCCATATCAGGTTCTGTAGACAGCACAAGCTCAGCCTCCTGAAGTCACAAAGCAGTCCTCAGTGCTCAGGAATGATTCCAAACATTTACACAATAAACAGGGTAACCATGAAGGTAGATCATTAAAATGTGATGCCAAGTGACTGCTGCCAGCTCTGGGACAATTCGTGACCCACTTAATCTGTCTGAGAACAAGAGGCCTGCAAACTCTCTGCAGTGCTAGGTCCTACACAGCTCAGAGCTGTGAGTCTGATTGTAATGCAGACTTGGAGATACATATTCGCTTATGCTTCCGGAGGGAGCTGCACCTTCCTCACTCACATAGCACTTGGGGTGGACTTAGAGAATTCATCCAAACACAGAATTAAGAACCAACTGATGGCTAAAGCATAAATAGAACTAAGCAAGTGTATTTGGCTTCATTTCAAACTTCAATTGTACTTCTGTTATTTCATTTTACTTTGAAATACCATATTTTTGTGGTATTAATTTTTGGGGCATATTGTGTCCATTTTAATTGGGGTATACTGTATCCTTCATTTTAATTATAGTTTCAAGGTACTTGTTAACCTACAATTAGCACAATGTGAAGCTGAAGGCAAGCATCACTTGGATCCAGAATAACCTCATAATTTTCTCCTTATTACGTTTTTTAAGTTTTAAGTCTCCAGATTGTTCGATTCCCATTTGGATTTTTAGCCCATGGTGAACTTGACACAGTTGCTAAGCTACGTATCAGTCTGCACCGTGTTGACACAATATTATTTAAACACTTTAAAGGGCAGCCTAACAGCTCTCTGCAAACACGGAACTCTGCTTAAAACTGTTCTCAGCAGAAACAGTCAGCCTGACACTGAATTGAAGTCCTGGGTGTTTCAAAGAGTACTATGAAAGGCTTCATGAGCATCCACCCACCATCAGCAAAGCACCCCACAGTTGTGTTGGTTCTGTGACTGAGTCTCACTGTACACAGGCATCCTCCGGCTCAATGCCAACAGCAGACCTCTGCCTGCAGCTCTGTAATGAGTGAGGCTCCTCTCCTGCTTAGGCTGTCACAAGGATGCAGGGAATTGATTCAATGTTAGTAGCCCAGTGACAACAGTTGTTCCCAGGCTTCTGTACCCTGCCTGAAGTTCAGCCTGATGAAGAGCCCTGCTCATGACCCCAAGGTCTTGCTGCACTGCATGCTGTTGGAATAATAAGAATAATAAAACCTAGAAGTTCAGCCCTTGCTAAAGACAGGCTAGAGAATCAGTCGGCAGGGAAATACAAGGAGATGTCACAGGCCAAGCTCAGGCGGCTTTTTGTGTCACTGATGTTTGCCTTCTGTGATACTTTGGTAATTTGGATAAGCCTACGGAAAATGGTTTGGAGACTTGCAAAGATGATGCTATGCAGTTTTCACTGAACTACAAGGAAATTCTTTCACTGAAGTAAGACTTCATGACAACGCTTTCTCAGTGCTCAGCCTTACTTAGTCCAGAGACTGAGGAGCCACACACCACCTGATATGATGGCCACTACTTCTCTCCCAAGTGCGCACACAGGGAAGTATTTGGTGGTGCCTTACAAATATCCAATAAATCAGAGCAGCTTGCTCACCACAGGACAACCATACACCAACACTTCTGTTTTCAGTGCTGATACAGATGCTATTAACTCCCATGACCATTTCCAACTTTCTGAAGCTAGTGAGGAACATCTTAGGGGTCAAAGATCCATAGATGGAACCCATGATCCAGGGATCATGGCTCATGCTGGGTGCTAACATCACTGCCCTGGTGCAAACATCTGCTGCACCAAACCCAACAGCAGCATTAATGGATCAAGTTTTCAAAGCCAGGGAAAAAATAATTTTAAAAATTAATTAACCCCAAACTGTATATTGTTTTTGGAGTAAAAATATTTGTATCCATAACATATCTTAACAAGTCCAGGATATCATAATATTGAGAGCTGTTTCACAAGGACCAGGCATCTAGATAGATAATGCAGGTGCTCCAAACACCTGAAAATTCTTCTCTGTTTACTTAGTTAATGCCTGCAGGGTTTGGGGTTTTTTTCAGTAATTATGCCAAGTTCCTTTGTGCCAGCCTTAAGTAGTCTAATATTATCTTTGGCTGTTTTCCTAGTGGTATTTAATCACATTAACTATGACACTGCTAAGTGTTTGTTTTCTCCCTTTTAGTTCTACTTCCTCCATTGGAGTATATTCAGTTTATTCTTAAGTATTTCATGTCTTTTGGGTCAGCCTACATATTTTTCAGTGCCCTAACTTCTCTCTACTATGATTGTTGAAATAGCTGTTAAAAATTGACACTTCTACTTGATTTTGTCTTTTTCTATATATTCCTGTTCATCTCTTGAAATATTAAGTTCCCAAGGATTCAATAGATGAAATCAGGGCAGGCCGGGGATGCAGTCAGCAATTCACATCACCAGGTAAGTCCATAGCAGCAAGGCAAGTTAAGGCAGATCCAAGGACAGGGTACGTAGGGTATCAGGCTCAGGGCTGAGGTTCAGATCAGGAGGACAGAAGAGACGTGATGACAAACCTGACACCTATTGTTACTATATTGCTCTGGAGAGAGCAATGCCCTTTGGCTGGGCTTAAGTAGAGCTTCTGGCCCCGTGGGCAGGTGTGTGTGTGTGTTGGTTAAGGTAGTAGCCTTCCCACCAGGTGGGACTGCTCTGAGCCTTTAAGGAAAATGTGCCTACAGTGTCCATAGGGCTCTGACACCCCACACATATGTACAAATATAACCATGGACATTGCAGTAGGTCAGGAGTATTAGAGGAGGGCCACTGCCAGCAGGGATTCAGTGACAGCTTTTCAGGAAAGTACAGCAAGGTGCTCTACAGGCTTTTCAATTCATAGGTTCACTTAGGTGATTTTCCTGCAGGCAGCTCTGAGAATACAGAACAAACCCAGCAAAATACTTCCACTATCTATGACATAAAAGGAAAGATCTTATTTTTCTTCATGCAGGCATTCTCAACCTTCTGAACACAGGGAGATAATTATGTGTAGATTTCTTTGGGGGGGGGGACGACGACGACGACACTATCTAATCTACAGAAATCTCAAAGACTTTAATCAAACTCTTCTCATAACCATCACAGCATCATCTCTGGACTATCTGTATTAATCATCTGCCTTCTAGAGATCATTACATCACAATCAGAAGTGCATCTGTAGTTGAAAGACGTGAATAATACAGTGGAAGGGGTTCTCTGACAAAGATGGCCTTTCTCTCTGTTGTAAAAAGATTTTCTGTCTTACAGAATGGGCCGTGACAGACAGGATTTGTTTGTGTGTTGGTTTTTAGAGTCTCCTCATTTTATGTGCTTGCAGAGGCAACCTCTCTTTGTGATTCTAAGGGTTTGGTTTAGGGTTTTCTTAACATTCATGTTGTCCATTGACACCATACCCACAGCCAGTTCCTCTGGAATACCACACTGTGGCCACTGACCTAGTGTTCATCTGTCAGTATGGCATGCTCTGCGGCTCTGAATTCCTACTGGATTTTTTTTTCCCCTTTAGAGGAACATATAATAATTTCAAAACTTGTGTCCAAAAGGAACAAAGTTTATAGTCTTTCTTGCTCCTAAATTAATTTCAGGAACATCACCAAAATGTGGATATTTTTACTTAAGTTTTTAATTAATAACCTCCTTAAAGTTAAAAATGCTCCTTGAAATGGAAAAAAAAAACCCCACAGCATTCACTTGCAAAATAAATCACAGGGGACACCAACATTTGGGAATTGCTTCATATTCTTAAACAGAACTGGAGTTTTATCATCTTTGGATATAAACAGAAAAAGGATATCTAGACAAAATCTTTTGACAAGAATTTTGTGATTGACTGTACTTCCTGTTCTTTGCATTTATCTTCTTGATAGGTCTTAACATTTATAGTATGCAAAGGTTTTCCTGGCTACAGTAGGCATGGCAGGAATCATCATCTGACATTAATTAGCTATGCAGATGTTCTCTGTCTTCTTTTGACTGTGTAAGCCACAAGGTTAGGAAGACACAGAATACTTTGTCTTTTATGAACTGAGTGACAGAGATATAACAGTTTAGGGGGTTTTTTTATGGTTCCAAGGGACTTTTTAGGATAGCAAGCTGTGGTGATTGTGAGGCCTCTTGTTTCAGATAGAGATGACGATGGAAAAGCCAGAGAAAATAGAGAGCGTGAAGAAGGCACATAGTCCCAACAGAGGTAAGACCTGTGAGCATGAAGGCTTTTTGCAGGACAGAAGTTATTCTCTAGCCCTGCTCTGAACCCATGGAACTGTGGAAACTCAGTAAATAAGAGGCTTGTGGAGACCTGGGATACTATTTCACATTTGTGAGGAAATATTTTCACTATTTATTAAAGGAAATACATCAGTGTAGTGTTTTGAGATAGAGTCATAGAGCTGTTCTAAGGTCTTGGTGCTTGGATGAACATTACACTAAAAATACATTTTTCACTGTGAATCCATCCCTGGTAAGTGTGCTCAAGTGCTCTTAGGACACAATAACACTCTAGTGATGAGTTTTGAGGAGGTCTATATTGCAGAAAAATCAATACTGTTGTTTTAAAATGTTAGCCATGAAAGGACAATCAACGGCTGAAAAGAACAGGAACGATCCATTTCAGCAAGCAGTAACAAGGCAGCATAGAGACAGATAAAGCTTAAAGTGATGGGAAAGAATATTTAAAGCATTAATTGGATACGCTAGAACTTAATGCCCCTCAGAAGAGATTTTAAAAGAAGCTTCTAACTTAAAGTTTCACATTCCGTTGCAGAATTAAATCAATCAAACAGCACATGACAAATGTGACACTAAAAATGATTTTCATTTTGAATAATGATAATTTGTTCCTCTAAAGTACATGCTGCTGGATTCTGCAAAAACCTGTAAGGACATTTCTTTTCCTCTCTGAAGGCACTGTTGTATAATCCAGAGGAAAGTTACTCACATGCCTAAGTAAACAACTGCCTAAATCTACGGTCAAGTAAATGACATCTTCAGATTAGGATTCCAGGGTGGAGCTGTCATAACATAGTATGAGACTTTCTTAATATGAAAGACCTGAACAGCAAAAGAAGGCAAAGTAACTCATTTTCTTGTTCAGAAGCACTTGCAATGGGGTATCCATCTTGTTTTAAAACTATACATATATGAATATACATGTGATATATCCATTCCTTGTCATGGCAAACTAATTTATTCTTTATTTCAAAGGTTTACAGGGAAGTGTCGGGAGAATAGAAACAAATGTAAAGACTTAAATCCACAAGCCTAGAGCAAAATAGCTAGTAGCAGGAATCTAGAAAGCATCTATAAGCTACACATGGAGGAAAATAGAACTAGATTTAAAAAGGAGGGGGAGAGGTAAGGGAGTAGTTGAAGCTAAGATCTCCAAAGTTAAGGTGTTCTCTGAAACACAGTGGGACAGGTTGACAGTGGGCCCTCGTTAAGGCTTTGATTTACTTTTGACAGTAGCAGACAGCCAATAATAGTCTATCCAAAGATAAATCAAAGGTGTGTAAAATATTCTCACTCGAGGGTAAACCTGAAAGAGTATTTCTCTATGCTAGCACAGCAGTATATGTACCATTAATTATCTCTCTCAGTTGTATAATCTAGTGCTCTTCAGTGGAAATACAGTTTGAAGGACAGAGGATACTTTGTCACAAGCAGAAATCCCAAGTCAGCATTTTGTCCAATTTCCTATTAGTTTGTCATGGAAACAGTGTAAAACTTTCCTAAGACACACCTTGAACTAGCAGAATATGTACATTAAGTGCTATATTTCACCATACCGAGACACTAAACAATCCTTCCCTCCCCTAAACCCACTAACCTCACTTGACAGAGCACTCATTTATCTTGTGGACATACTGATGAAGCAAAAACTGAGCAAAAAGCACTATATATTCATCCTTTCTCAGAGAAGGACAGAGAAGTGATTTATGTGGGGCAGTAGTCTGTTAGACTAGAATAGTAGCTCTGTGGAAATGGAATAGGTAGAAAGCTTTCTTAGGGACGTACAGAAAACTCGAGCTCAGATTTGCTTTTCTTTGTTCCTAAAGGGAATATTATGCTTAGATTGTGCTCACTTGAATTAAAACTTGTAAAAATTTGAAATTTCTGTTTGGTACAAAGTCTCAGAATATTGTGTGTTTAAATTCCCAGACCAGATGGGAAGTAAAGGAATCTGAAACTTTTTACATACAAAAAAATAAGAACCTGAAATTACATTCAGTTCATTTCAGAAAACATTACTATGAGCATCTCTTAAACAGATATTCAGCATATTCATTCAGACACCTTACTGGAGATTTGTACTTCTCTTTCAGTCTACAAAAATAGACGTAAGTGATGAAGCACAGACCTGGGCAGACACAATCTTGTAGCCTGCCAGGCACTAACTGTAACAAATGTTTTGCATGGAGAGGTGATTATGGCTCCACTCCCCAGTGCTGTTGTTCTCAATGACACGGTGTGTACCTTCAGACTCCAGATTGCCACAGCCACCAGCAGTGGACTCAACAAGCCAGGCAGAGCCCAGCCAGTCAAACATGTACCACAGGGAATAACTCATCGTGTCAGTTTACTCTGTATACAACTTGTGTCGCCACATCTCACACACAGACTAAGAGCCAGGAAAAGAAATTGCTGGTTTCAGACTTCTTGGATGGGCCACACACTTGAGCAAATTGTGACAAAATTCTCAGACACTGATGGGCCTAAAAGCCTGGCAGAAAGCAAATACCCCCACATGCTCAGCCAAGGGCATCTCAGCCTTTTCAAATGGAAGAATAAACACACCAGAGATTCAGTTGTTGTGTTTACAAGAACAGCAAAAAAGAACTGAAGAACCTGGGAAAGAAAAGAACCCTTTGGTAGGAGCTGGCTTCCACAGGAGTTATTTTGGATTTCCCCAGCCAGCTGGAGTCAGGGAAAGGCTGATTTTCCATTACCCTGCACCTTGCAGAATCATTTACACTCCTCAAGTGAACGTAAAAATGTTACAGACACTAACAGCACCATTTAACACCCACTTTGCAGAGGTGTTAATATCTAAACAAAGTATAAGGTCATAGAGAGTAGGCCCAGAGATATCCAATTAAGAGCGATGGCTGAGGAAGTGCAGGCTCCTCTGCTCAAGAGCACTGACAGCCGGGGCACTCCCCACTGCTTCCCCAAACAGGAGTTGTTACCTGGGGCATACTGTGATGGCTACCAAAACACTTTTCAGGGATTACCTTTAGGTGGGTGGCATGTGTGCTAGGGAGCTATGCCTCCATGGCCTCCCCTCAGTTCGAGACGTGCCTCCGAGACAACCTACAGTGCTCTCCCTGCTTCTGCCCCAGCTAGGCATGGGCTCCATACCCACAGAGCACTGCCATGCTCCTATGCTCCTCTGAAATAAGGTTGTGGGAGGGAGGTTAGAATCACATAATGGTTTGGGTTGAAAAGAACCTCTAAAGATCATCAGTTAGTTGTAAGCACTTCTGCCTCTGATTAAAAAACCCTTCTTTTAACTGCTATTACATTTCCCAAGCAAACTATTTAAATCAATAATTTCAATACTGGTTAGCTAAGGACTAAATTTGAGGGAAACTTTCTAGAAGGAACAGGAAGTGACAGTTTTTGCACAAGAAACTCTGCCTTTGCAGTGGGCAGATTGCACTTTCCTTACAGGTGGTCTTGCCCGAACTTGTTTTGCACAGCTCACAAACCCAGGGAGACATTGTCCAAGTCTTCCCCAAACAGTCTGGGAGTTTTCTCCACCAAGACTTCCCAGAACAATGGCACATGAACTGGGCAATGATCACCATTGCACGAGATCACAAGGATGAGGCAGCCCATGCTGATAAAGAAATAAGAGAATCTCAGGGGAAATAAAAAGAAATCATTAAGAAAAGCAGAGGTGATGGCTGCGTGTGCTTCACCACACAGCCCTTGAGCTGCTTGTGTGAGATCTTTTACAGAACAGCCATTAGCAGCAAGTTTGGCAGGCATTACTGATGCAAGGTGAAGCCGATCAGCCCAGAGCCTGCCATGGACACAGCAGCATGAGGTGGCACGGAAGCAGCCCATGGGCTGCTGGACTGGCCAAGTGCTGCTCTCATCATTTGAAAACCAGGGCTCTGGGTGCTGACTCACCTTGTTGAGGTCCAGCAGCCTCAGGGTGCTCTCAGGAAGAGCGAGAAGGTCTCTGAGAGGCCGGCAGGCGGTGGCTGGGCAGTGCAGCCACACCAGCTGCTGCTCCCTCCGAGGAGAGCCTCTGCAGTACTGCGGGCTGCAGGGCAGCAGCTGAGAAAATGGCGGGAAAGCCTCAGAGCGAGCAGGGCCCAAAGGCACCTCCCCGAGGAAATGGCCCCCAGGTGGGAAACGACCCAGCTTGCTGCAGGAAGCTAATAGGAAATTGTGGCCTGGCCTTGCTGCCTCAGGGGCTCCAGTAATGGAAGTTTCCCGCCAAATTTCCAGCCACCTCTCTCTCTCTCCCTAGCCCAGCTGCCATTCTCTCTCACTCCTGGGTGAGAGCCCTCAGCACACTAGGTGGCATGGAGCTTGTCCTCTCAGCAAAACTTGACTGACAATACTGTGGTTTCAGTTTTGTTTCTGGAGCCCCTCATCCCAGCTTCTCTGCTCCCAGATGGAGCAGGGACATCACCTGCTTTTCCATGTGTGCTCAGGACTGGCTTGGCCCCTGGGTGTGACAGGAGTTTTCTGCTTCTCACACCAGCCTGTTACCTTCTCAAAAGCTGCTTTCTCCCTCATCAGCATGATCTTTTTCTGGATGATTTGCCCTCCACTCCTTCCTCGTGCCCCAGAGCCCATGTGCCCTGGCTCCTTGGCAGCTGCTGTGAGCTCCAAGTAGCTTTGCCATCCTCATTCCTTCTCTCTGTTCCACTACTACCAGCCCAGGGACCAAGGCAAATTGCAGGAAGGGATCAGGTTTGCATGAATACCTTGCTGGAGTAGGGTGAAGCTCCTGGTCTCCACCAGTTTCCAGTTTCCTTGAGGGTTTAGGAGGAAAAGAGAGCTCCTCCTGAGCCATTGCTGTGGGCTGCTCATGGTGTAGGAGATGCACAAGACGAAGCGAAACCTGAGGGAGAAGGTATGTTGGAAAATATGTCTTTAGTTTTAATACATATGATTATACTTTTGATATTGATAATATGATATTTAGTTTTAATATGCATGATAATACACATGCCTCCTGGCCTGGCAGCTGCAGTCAAAAACCCTATCCCTTAGCAGCACTCTTCTTGTTCCTCAACTCAAAGTTGTCTTTTGGATGAGGATGTTTGGGTCCAGAAGCAACATGGACATCAGTCATGGCTTTGCTGCCCACCAACTGCAGCCATGGTCCAGTCTGCAGCTTCCCAATGCCTCTCTGTGTTTTATTAACTCCTTTTGGCAGCTTCTGAACAGCTCCACATAACTTGATATGTGTACTATGAGAACAGAGTTGATAAATGCTATCCTCTAAAATAAAATCAGTGGTGGTTCCTGCTCTCATTGTTCGTTTTACTGAGTGTTGGAGAGCACAGAGCCAGCTGGGATCAGGGGAGGGAGAACATTAACAGGAACAAAAGGTGACAGGGGAACTCTCATTGTACCTACAAATATATTTCCCAAAGCACATCACAAAAGAAAGGAGGGAGACAAAAGGAGAGAAAGGGACAAAGGAAGAGGAAAATGTGCCACAGGTGGGGAGAACACTAAACCCACCACCCCACTCCAGTGCCAAAAATCTCAATTTAAAGGTGACAGGTGTGTAATTTTCTTTTAAAGGCAAAACCACACCACAAAAGAGATGTCGGCAGGTTTAGAAAATAAATGCCAAATGTGTTCAGTCTTGCTTTTGAGCAGTGTTTCTTTTAGTTGTCTTTTGTTTGTGTAAATTTTATTTAGTTTCCTGTGGTTCCCTTGCCAGCTCTGTCAGAGCTGGCTGCAGATCTAAGAGATGCTGGCCTGTCTCTTCTCTAACGGCTGCCTGAATTCACTGCTTTGCTCAGGGCAGGTTACTTGTTCCCAAGCAAGACAGGCCTCTGTGTGCTTTAATTGCTTTGCAGCCACTCTGGCACCAGCTAAGGTCACTCTGAGTGACTGCAGTGGGCAAACAGCCTAACTCCAGCCAGCATTACTGCATTGGGTTTTAAAATGCAAAAGGAGCAGAGACCCAAGACAGGGAACTGCAGGCACCTCTCTGCTTTTAAATAAACTTAGAGCAAGTACGAGCCTAAAACTCGGCCATTGTTTTTTATGGTCTTGCCTCCTTTAAATTTAAAACTCTTCCATTTAAGAAACAATGGCACAAAGAAAGTGTCTCTGCAGTGACAAAGAAAGTGAATACACCTATTACAAATAGGGAAAAATCTGAATTTGCCCCAGACTTATGCTCCCTGCTGCACTTGGTAATTTTGCCATTTTGTTCCTTCCCTGGGTCCCGTGCTGCTGTCTCCAGCAGCAGTCAGGCATGGGATGAAAACTGAGGTGGATATTTGACATCACCCTGGAAAGTGTTTAGAAAACAGCTAGGACACAAGACTTAATGAGCTGTCCCACTACACAGTACAGATAACAATCTGATGCTGAAACTGACAATCTCTGTTAGATCTGGAGAAATCCCCATAAAACCTTGTTCTGTTCATTTATATTCATCCCTATAGGATCTCCCTATGAAATATGGAGCCTGGGACAAAAGGCTGGAGTTTACTATGGAGGACTAGTCACCTGAACATCCATATCAAAGGCTGGGGAAGAGGAAGAAGAGCATAAAGAAGTAGTCAAGCTCTTAATCTATTATATGGGTCCTGACAATTGGGGTGCTGCTAAGGAGAGAGACTGAGCCTGGGGAAAGAACCTTGGCGTGACTCCTGGGGCAGGAAAGCACTTGGAAAGCACTTTTTGGATCACCTGCAGCCTGACACACAACTAGCTTCTACAGAAGACAATCAAAATATTCCCATTGGTTCACATCCACATACAGGTCTACACAAACACGGGCAGGTCTTTTTTGGCATAATAGAGGCAGCTTCTTCTAGGAAAGGAGAGAAATTTGGTGTCAATGCTATAACAAGAACATTACTGTTTCTTACTGGGTTCTATATTACCCATTTGCTTCTGGAAATCTTTTTAAATTACAGTATATCTTCTTAATAAAAGTATAGGAGAAGTTCTCTTGGTCACAGAATCTCATCTACAAAACTTCAGTATTAAAAAACGGAGCACTGGAAGATCAGTGTTACTTGCAAGATTGTACAGGTGCTTTTCTTCCCCAACAGCCCCTGTCCCATGCTCTCCTCTAACCATGGAATTCCTTGTTAAGGACTGGGTTTTGCGTAGTGATGGAAGTAAACTTTCTCTCTGGAAACAGGAAGATTATATTGACTTTTGGGCAAATTTTTTAGAGCTTTATGGAGAGTGTGGTGTGTCCTTACCCCACTCCTGGATATTCTGCAAATGGAGATCTCTGAGGAAGGGATCTTTGAAGTGAGTATTTACATCCCAAACTGTGGAAGGCACTTAACGGGGACGTTTCTGTCTGCTATTCAGAGAAAACTCAAAGAATTTAGTTGAGGGTGGCACTCGTGACACTAGACGCGAGCAGACACGACTTGCAAATATTACCTATTAAAGCAATTAATTCATTTCCTCCAACAAACAATACAATTAAAATTGTACCTAAGGAGTGTTATAAATACACATCTATGTCTTGACTTCTCTTCCAAAGAATCTCTAGCTAATCCTGAATAATTAACTTGTCTCTGAGCTGAAACCATTAGATGAAAAACAACAGTCAAAATATTTTAAACTATTGCTTTTTATTATAATTACACCGGAGCACAAATAAATAAGCACTAAATTATTGTAAAATATTGTCAATGCACTAAAGAAAGCAGAATTGATCTTCAAACAACATCTTATTACTTCAGAAGTATCAAAGTACATTTAATTACATCTTACCTAAAAAAATCAAGTACAAAAATGAAAAGAAAATTAATATGTATTTATACTGTGTATATAGAAACGGCTAAGAATATATGATTACAGTTAGCCTCTAGCTACTCCTTACTCCTACACAATCTCAGGCACATACCTGACAAGTTCTAATGAATTATGAAAAAAAAAAGCAACATGACATTCAATTTCAAGATATTGGTAAATGTATTACATCAGAATGAACACAGAATGATTTAATTTTATTTTAAAAACCCTGTCATTTAAAAACATAGTGCCATTGTCCACTTAAAAATAAACAATCCAAACAAACAAAAAAAAAAATTCCCATACCATTTGATACCATTTGCTTTGTCAAAAGGAGCAATAAAGTAGACATACATTGGCTAATATACGTAAACACATTTTTAGTGCAAGAATAACAAGACCTGTGACTTTACTGTGCTTTCTTGAAATCACAGTGCACTTTACACAAATTGCTACACTATAATGTTCAACTTCAGGAGTTTAAAGCAAAGTAAGTGCATACCAAACAATTTCATATATACAGTCTTCGCAAGTGTGTGTATATATGTGATCTGTACGTATATACAGATTGCATATTTATACAGACTACAGCTTTAATGACCGTGTGTAACTAAGCACTGTCATTGACCCTGTGACGCAGAGACTGCTGAGACAAGAGGTGATGTAGGGAATGTTTGACATTGGCATGCTCTCGGCAGCATGATGGGGTGGGCCGGCAGTCACAGGAGGGCACAGTGGCCTGTGTCCTGCTCTCGCTCTGTCCGTGACCTTGGAAACAACTCCACGTGAGCCTTGCTTCCCTCCTCTGTAAAACAGTTCTCGTGACCGTGAGGTTTAGTTCACATTTCTAAAGTGCTTTGAAGGTAAGTGCTAAGTTATATTTTACTTCTTAGTGTACTGTCGCAATTTAAAATAAAAAGCCATTGTTTCCATGGGATACAATGGAGGTCTGGAAGCACATGTGTAGCTCTTTAGGAAGGACAATGCAAACAGTGCTGAGCAATAAAATCAAAGGAAGAAGTGGTGTTAGGGTGGGCTAAGTGTACAGGCAAGTCTGCTTAGGACGAGAATGCTTCAATTCCCTGATCATTATTCCTATTACATATTGATATGAAGAGGACACAAGATGAACAAACACTATTAAACATGTCACTGTTTACATTAATGTTTGCCTTCCCCCAATGGGCCTGGCACTGCACAGCCCGTGTGTACCCCCAGGTCTGGACCACAAGATTGATGCTTCAGTAGCATGTTGTTAATGGAACCGGTCCAGGAAGACACCAGTGTGGGGAAGGAGCATCGAGACTGACTGAACTAGCTCTCATTTTGTTACCAGAGACTTGGTGCAGTTGGGGGAAATGGCTGAGCTAAGTATTTTGTGTTATGAAAAACTCTTCTCTTGCCACATAACAAGGAAGACAAAGCACAAACACTTTCTGAACAATGAACCTGTTATCTCAACAGATTTCTCACAACCAACAAGTCGTCTTCTTTCCAGCAGATTCTGGAACTTTGTGAGATCTCTGGAGTTTTTCTTCTGCCATTTTCTTTCTTTAACATAGAAAAGAGAATAAGCAGAATATACAGTTGGTGTCTTTTGGTCGTAACGTGTTCAAAGATTCCTTCACAGCCTCTGGGTATTGTCACATCTTCTGTCACTGTGGCTGTGAGGGACTCTTTAAATCTGCATTTCAACTATGTACCCATTCCAGTCACTGTATATTCATAACACACACCAGTACTCAATGCATGTGGATATATACGTATGCACACATCTATGAGTATATATATAAAGATACATGCATATATACATATATATGTGTGTACACATATGCATATATACATACACATAATGCTAATATACATACACATAATGCTAATATACATACACACATATAAACACACACTTTATCTTTTACAGAAATCTCAGTTTGGACATCAAAATATACATTAATTAATTAGTTATAAAATATTTCAAAATTTTATTTCAGAGGCTGAAAAGAAACTATGACTGATAAAACATTACTCAAAATCAAATTTTAGCAATATAGATTAGAAAAACCTTCTAAAATTTGTCATTTTTGGTTTTGTTTCTTTTTTTTTTTTTAATCAGGAATTACAGCTGTGGCAATGCTGTAGATATTAATTGCAAAGAAAAGCCAATATAACCAGAAGTTTCAAACAACACAACTTTTCTTCTTGGTGAAAATAGTATTAAAATGATTGTTTTAAAGAGGGGCTTTTGTGCTGCCAACTTCAGACACATAGATAGAAATTTAACTATACAAAATATATGCCATAGATATATTTTTTTTTTCCTTTTTCACCCCTACTCCACAGCAGTACACATTTCCCTCGTTTCCAACAGATACTTTTGGAAGATATTCAACCGCATGAATTTCACCCAGGATAAGCCATCTCTTTCTCCTGTTAAAACCAGGAGGTCATAATTCTTTGGTCATGACATAATACTCTGTTAAAATGGGTGTGATACCACACAGGACTGCAAGCCAATTACAGAAGCAGCTAGGAAGACAACACGGTATACCCAGGAGAAGCTGTTAGGTGGGCCCCTGCTTCAAACTGCATGAAATGGAGAGGGATTTCCCCACTGGCTTTCAAGGGGTCTGAATTTCTAAATAACACAAGGAAATCTGACACAGCACAAAGCAAGTATGTGTTGCTGGATTTAAAAATAATAAATATGTAAACAGACTCTGTCGCCTTTATGTTCTGGACTGAAGACAGATGTGGACAGGAATTGTGGCTGCAGTGCCACCGTTTCGACCTGCCAAGCGACTGCGTCTCCTGTCATGGACTGCACGATGCCTAGTCACAGTGAACCATGGTCTCTGCTCGTCAGTGGAATCTAACGAAGGAAGAGTTTCTGCTGCAGGCTTTTCTGCAGAAAATTTAGTTTCTTGGCCAAATACTTTTAACAATTGGTTCAATAAAAAATCCAGGGGAATTAATCTGATTAACTGTATGGGAAATTCAATGTGGAACAATTTGCATTTTTAAATGCAACTCGGGCGTCTGCATTAAGCACTTTTATTTGCATTGCTTGCAGTTTTGCTGTTTCCCACCAAAACTCTCTCCTCTGTCCAGGTGTCCTCCCCGAAAAGCTAAGGATATCTAATGAGTACGACTCCAGGTAACTTCTACAGCCCTAGCACCAAGTTGCTTTGCACATTGTCTCATTTGACCGTATGAAGTACAACCGTGTGCTTTTGTACAGAGGCCAAATCTAGGCAGACAAGAGAAATAAAATGGTGGCAGCAGGGTATTTGGGAGGAGGAACATTAGAATACCACATAGAAAATAGGTAATAAAACAGTATAACAGTAACATCATATAGTAAAATTCTTCATAATTTTTTAAATTTTTATATATATATATATATATATGTATTTAAGCAGTGTATTAGTTTGGGTGTTTTCAATATATTGGTGAAATATTTACATTTTGATATCTTCTGGATCCAAAAAAATCCTGGATAAATATTTGTGTCTTAATCCAGTTGGATACTTATCTCTCTCTCTCTCTCTCTGAAGAGGTGAGCACTATATCGATGTGGTGTTCTCCTAGGAAGTTCAACACCTGTGGGTAAGTCTTAGGTTAGAGCCTTTGCCTTATTAAGAGAGCAGGCTACCTGTGCACGGTGCACCACAGTGGAGAGGACATCCTCCACACACCTGTCAAATGGCAGTGTCCCAGAAAACAGTCTGCTGTTTTGAATAAGGAGGAGGGCTATATTTCTTGGTTCCAGTGTTCTTCTTCCAACTGGGTAAAATAGGCATGCTGTCCTGTTTGCAGAGTCCCTTCTCTGATTTCTGACGAGCTTTTATTTCTTTGCAGAGGCAACGTTTCTTCTCAATCATATCCAGCATGGTGTGGTCCCCTTGCAACCACTGCATACATGTCACCTATTGAGGAGAGGGAGGTAAAAAACAAGGAAAAAAAAAAGAGGGAAAAAAAGCATACAAATAACTGTTTGGTGATAGATTGAATATGTTATTTCTTTGCAAGGTTAACATCACTCCTTTTTGGAACACTGATTTGTTTGATGAACAAAAAATCTCTATGCCAACAACAGGAACAAAATCAGTGTTTATTTCTAACCACTACTTAAAAAAAAAAAAAAAAAAGGGAGAAAAAAAAGAGATGATAATAAAAGGTCCCATTTTAAACTTGTACTAAAAGCTAATAAAGACAAATGTTTTCGGCAGACCAGCACTGGTTGGATTTTAAATGCTGGAGTAGATCTTATAAAGGCAAATGGATCCTAACAGCGTCCTGAAGTCGTGGAAATAAGAAATTCTATACAGTGAAAGCCTTGTTTTATATTGCTCTCCAAATTCAATCTGTCACATTAAAAGCATGGTGTGAACACTTGTGGGTATCAAGCTAAATATAACTCTGAGTTTAATTTTGCTAAAATGATTTAACGAACTCTCTGTGAATCACGTGGATTAACCTATCCTATTCTGCCGTGATACTTCATTAACTGAAAGGCACCAAGAGTTTAGAAATTCCATGTTTTCTTGCACGTAGAATACTTGACAACGTGATCCTGATCCAAAAAAAGAAGGTTAGCATATGTTGAGTTGTAAGGACTTGCCACAGCTCCTCTGAAGCCTGAGAATGTGGCTTCCTTTGAGTTCAGCAGGGTGCTCTTATGATTGGAAATGTGTGTGCCTTCAAAGGCTTTGGATCAGAGCTGAAATCACTGATCCTAAATTCTTGTGAAGGGCTCATAGTACTTGGGTGACACCCTGTCCACCTGTGAATCGGAAAACTTCCTCTCCACACTTAGTTTTCAAATTTGAACTGACGTCTTGAGTCTCCCAGCATTTACTTTCCACATTAGCCATAAATCAAGGACTTGCGTGTAAGCAAATGCATGCCACACGTTCATGGGAGTTGTCCCACTACATCGCTGATGTTGTCATGAAAATGCACACTCGCAGCAATACTTTGGCAGCATTTTATGGTTCATAGGAGAAATGAATGTTTATTAAAGACTATTTCATTACATTTAATAATGCATACACCTTCTGTTTGAAAATCTTAGAATGCCAAGAGCTGGGGACTTGTCTTAGAAGCCAGAATAGAAACTTCCTTCGATCTCAGTAGTTTTGTGGTCAGCTGGAAGCATATTTAGTCATTTTGATAACTAGATAGAGAAAATGTTTAGATTCATAGCCAGAAACAAAGCAAAAGATACAAATGTGAGCAAGACTACCGCACAAAAAGTAACAATAAAATATGTACTTGATTAGCAAGTACAGAGAAAGTATGGGGAGCCTTGCTCTGTATTCATATAGAAAAATAAGCAGAATATAGAAATGTGTCAATCTTTTTAGATAACTTTGAAAAAAAGTTTTAAGGAGTGACATGGGATAAAAGAATTTCAGATGGAATTGCCTTTATGCTGAAACAAACACACACTTACCTTATATAGCAGATAGTACTTTGAGTAAAACAAGTGTAAATCACAACATGAATTTTGTTCTTAAGTGTTCTTATGGATTTAAAATTATACAGGGAACTTATCTGCAACATATCCTCCTGAATGGCTGAGCTAGAAGTCTTCTGCAAGTCTGCTCTGCCTGCTCTGCCTAATCAAATACTTATTTTTCATTTCAGGAGTGATCTAATGTTTAGTGCAGGCAGATATGAGGCATATAATCCACCAAGGCTGGGAGGCTTCCTCTCCTTGGGTACCCAAGTCTGTGCCAAACCTTGCCTACTGGACCAGAGATACTCCTCCCACCCCCTGGTTCCACCTCAGCTCTACCCTGCTACTCTACTTATCATTGATGGGTTAGTACTTACACAGCAGTGTCTTCATTTTGGCTGGGTCCTCCTAAGTGGAGTGGGAGAGGGGCACAGTCTGCACACAATTAATTACACAACATATTCACCACATAGAGCTGCACACCAGTTTCTGGGCTGGATTTGGTGACAATGGTGCTTGAGTGCAGGTTTCCTCTTCCAGGCATCAGGGAATACCTTCTCTTTTATAACCCATTATATGAACAAACAAAGCATGTGCCAACACCAGGTCCTTACACGCCACCATGCACCACAAGTCCCATCCACGGTATGTACCACACTCGCTGTGAGGGTGTTGCATCCATATCACCCCCATGCTCATCACTGCACACAGGCAGTGCTGTTGACAAGATGGTGTCTTCTGGTAGCTAATCTCCCTCATGGGCTCAGGGGACAGAAGCACAATTTTGACATGTTAAGCTCTAACATACCAATTGCAACTTCCCTAATATGGAAATGGTGTTGCTCAATGTATCGGTTACACACTCTGCCACCCCCTACAAAACAGCTTGGTGTAGGCAGCTCCAAAATCCATTCTTATTCTAGCCACCATATTGTGTTGCAGTTAGTGAACAACTTATTATGAATAATTTGAGGTTTTCCATTTTCCTAGGCACAGATTTCCAAGACTACTTGTGATTTTCTTAATGTTATTTTTGTTTGATGGCTAAGTCCTTAGATGTACTGTCTGCATGGTACATTCCCCTCCTATAACTGCATTCAGGTGATGGCCTTTGCAGCACAAACATGCAGAGCTGGTGTGTGCAAAGCCATTTGCTAAACCAGACTAAGTGAACACATATGATGTTGAAAGGCCTGGGGAAAAAATGCTTAAAAGTGAGAACGAATGTTAATGGTGTTTATTTGATGGCATTCCCCAGTTCTGCTGTTGACATGCAACCGAACAAAAATGTGCTGAACAATGCTGCATGCCTCAAATCTGCAAGACAGATCTGAGAGGGAATCACCCATTTGTAGCTCAATGAGCTACAGAAATGACAAGAATTTTGTTGCTAAAAGAATGTTAACTAACGTTTCAGTGTGTCCTAGACAAATGACAGGCACTAAGGCTCACAAGCCAGTTCTCACACAGATTTTTAATCACAGCAGTAGCCCTCCATGATTTCAGTAGGGCCACTGAGGTCTTTAACACTAATGTATTTAACACTGCAGACTTAGGACTAATCCATTCTGAAACTGAACTAATGGTGTTCACACTTAGTTCCAGCACTAATATTTTTCATATCCTCCCTCCTTTCTGGCTTCAACCTGCTCTGCTGGCCATGACCAGGTTGTTAATAACCCTGATATATCATAACAGAGGATTTGTTCAGTGCAAGAGGCACAAAAAATAATGATATTACAACTTAATTTATGGGGGAAAAAAAAGAGACCATTCATCACATTATAGAGCTATACAGCTTTTGTGGTCCTGGAAGATCCTAAAGCACATTAGAAGCAGTACTCATACTGCAGTGAGTCAGAGCTCGGCTGCAGACGGGGATGTAGCCAAAAGGGACAGAATGCATCAGCCCTGGATGTAACAGCCAATGGGACACAGGACAGGAGAAGCAAAGTGGGTTTTGACCAGAAAGTCTTGGCCCAAAGCCTGTTCTTACTGAAAACAGAAGAGCGAGCCAGCAGCTAATGGTAAGACGGTAAGAGGGAGATCTCCTGGAGACTCCAGGATGCAAATCAGGTACTATGTCACATAATCACTTTTCAATGATGACATTTCCTGGTTGTACACAAATTTTTATTTGGATGGAATTTTTACTGATTAAATTGTCCAGGGTCTAACACACTTTTTAATTTAAATTTCTTTTTGTTTTGTAAGAGTAAGAAAGTGAAGGAAAACACCATCCAAAGGCCCAGAAGCTTGGACATCAACCTAAATTGGGAGTAGGCTCAAATTCTTGATGTTAAGGAGGCAGTAAAATCTGTGGAAAATCCTGGTGTGTCGGAACCATAGAGAAACACAGAGAGGTTCCATAAATTCTCTCACTTGAGTGTGTCTGAGCATAAGTATAGATAAGGATGTCTCATGGGTTCCTGGTAAACACCCTACCCCTTTCATTATTCATTGGTCATTATTCTCTTTTTTTTTCCCCAAAAAAATCTTTAAAGTTCCAAACTTGAACACAAACAAGTAAGGAAGTTCTTCCTCTCCACAAAACTGAATTCTTCTGTATGCTTTTAATCACCAGTTTTCTGAAGGCCTTAGGAGAAACCAGTCGATGTTGCCGTTATCCTTTTACTATTTGCCCTTATTTTTCTGCTATTTTTATTACCAAAACATTGGAAGTGAATTTTGTTAAGATCTATAACACATTTTCAGATTTTATGTTGGCAGTGCCACAGACAAGAGGTAATATTGTAAAATCATCATTCAACTAAGAAAAAAAGAGCAACTTTTTACACGTCCTTAAAACAGTGAAGAATGTTTTGTCTAAGAAAACCTTTCTAAGTAAAAATATTATCACTTTTGATGAGTGTTTTAATGCTTTATAGAGATCTGAGAAACAAAGTAGACGAACTAGTTTCCTGCTCTGCAAAGTGCAGCTGAGATAGTTTTGTGGATGGGTGCCTCCAATAGAGGTGAGCCTACCCTCATTTTTTTTTAACCTCACAGGACTGAAAGTTTGAATTACTTCAGAAAGATAAGCAGCAGTCCTGATGGCTTACAAATATGAGTATTGTTTAAATTAGATTGTCCTTAGCTAGATCCCAGATCTGTCTTGGAGTGGAGGTTCGATAGGCAGAACATCGACAGTTCCATTGCTCCTAGAGAACAGGCCCTGGAGCCAGAGGTCAATACATGTCATAGCCCTCTGCCACATGTGAAAATCTCATAATACCAGGGAAAACTCAAAACAGGCTTTGGTGAACAGACAGTGACTCACACTGCCAGGAACTCCCTGATGTCACAGCAGACTATTTCTGTTTTCTATGGCCCTGGCCCAGTCTTGGCCCTGGCCTTGGGCAGCCCCACCACTGCACAAAGAATGATGCCATAGCAGCTCCTGCCAGTACTGGGCCATGGCAGCCTGAACCAGCAGATCCATGAAAGTGATCAAGATATGGAGTATAAAGAAAAAAAATAAAAAATGCAAATGAACAAAGTTCTTAACTAAGCAAGATAGTTTGTTTTGGCAAAGAGAGTATAGTCACAGATGTAAAAAAGAAAGAAGAAAATATTTTCCACTAATGCAATTAAGCGGCTACTGATGGACGTAACTTTGTACACCTGCTAGCTGTGGTCACCAAGCAGAGCACCCAGCATGTCTCTTTTTTTTTGGTGGCTATTCACAATGTGAGATAAGACTTTCTGGCCCTTCAGGAACTGGACTTTCACCGTAAGGGACAGCAGGTGAAGCGCTTCAGTACTGTGCACACATAGATCTCTGTTACTGAACTTACACATATGGTGCTGAAAAAATATGCAAACTGTAAGTTATATCCAAAACAAATGATCCCATGTAGCATAGCCTTTCCAAATGAAGACATGAGGAATGGGTGTGAAAAGAAAACTTGGGAGCAGGACTGAAAATATAGAGTAAAAAATCCACAGCACCAGGCCTGGAACTCGCTCAGGTGTGATTAAATTTTACCTGCTTGTATGTGACACAAACAGCTACATAAATACACAAACAATACTCTCTCCTGGTGAAAATACACAGGTACTACAGAAGTTCCACTCATACTCTCTTGTCTCAAACCAAGCCCCATGTAATGGCCTGTGCTTCTGCCTGTGCTGGGATCAGAGAACAGCAAGGGTCAGGAACAATTCTGCTCCTCCAAAGCCATGCTACAGGGGTGGAGTGTAGGTGGGATAAAAAGTCATGCTAGTTTCTAGTACTGAGAGGCAACTGTGCTGAAATTGCAGAGGTTAGGGGATGAGGAAGATGTGGTTGTCTTTTGGCCCTTGTGAGTGTCTCCCTCTCCTGGTGAAAGGGCAGAGAGGCTGACTTCATTTACAAAGAGGGATCACATCACACATAAGTGATCATGGATGTCAGGTGCAAACACCCTTTTCTTTGTGACAGCTGCATATCATAGATAAAATGAAAGCCCAACAGCTCATGTGAGGCTGTAACAAGGTGACACTGATGCAAAGTATGATGAAATAAAAAATATCATCAACATTTGGAGGAGATTATCAGAAATATCTCCAGCATCTGTAACCAAAGCGATCTCTTGCAGTGCAGGCTGTGTACAGTGCTATGTATCATTCAGCAGAGCCAAGCATGCTGCTTTGTCTGGGCAGGCTAGAGCAAGTGAAGAAGAAAGGCTTTCTGAAAGCCACTTACCATCCTTGGGGAGGAAAAGGTCCACCCTCCCTCTTGCCTGCTCTCAGACAGGAGTTTCCAAACTCTCTTTCCCATTGACGACACTTATCAGATACAGATGGGTCCCAGCCATGGGGCAGGGTACGGCATTTCCACTCAGGAGGGTGTGAAATCCCACTCTTTGAAGGCAGTTGTGTGCCACGGGTGCAAGTGATGGAGGGCTATGTTAAGTAGCAGCAGTTACTTCATGATCTGCTATCTGATACTCTTAGCTTGACGCAGAAGTCCTCTCAGCACATGTTCATGAAAGGGGAGTTGTCCAAGGCAGAAGTTCAGCCAGAATCAGATTACAGAAAATCTGAGCAGTGAGATTCTCACCCATGTGAAGCCAACAGGAATGTACTGGCTAACTTCATGGGTCCAAGATTTTGACTTCAGTTCGTTCAAACAACTATTTAAAAACCCCTCAAATTAATTAAAAAGTCTTTGGAAGGGCATTTGAGAAATCATGTTGAGCAAGATTTCTTTCACTAACTGTGAGCTACAGCCATTGCACTGCGGTTGAACGGTGTCACTTCCGATGGCTGCGGAGTCAGTAACTGTGGGTAGAGCTACAGGCTAAATCTGCAGGCATTTCCTTTTGTCTGGAATAATACTGACAAGAAAGACAGCGGAATTTGGCCCAGGATAGTTAATCGTTCGCAACAGCTCTGTGCTGTTAACCCATTGTCCTGTTACTGTTAAATTCAAAACAACAATTGATTATTAACACAGAGGTGATGAAAAGTAACAGCACATTCAGGTGCACGCAGAGTGTGCAAGGTGAGCTGTGAAAGCAGACACTCCTCATGTGATTTGTAGTGCATGGTAACGCTCCCCAGTGACACTGGACAACATAACTGCAAATGCCTCTCTTGAAGTGTCCAAAGTGTTCTCTAGAAGGTATTCTGTGACATCAGCAGCCACATCAGAATGAACCTGTGCATTCGCAAGCATACACAAGGTGCCGACCACTATTTTGGCCTCCCACAAAACCTTATTTTTAAGAGATGCAAGTGACACCTCTATTTTTCCACTAAGCCCTTGGGAATGAATTCTCCCTGCACATACATCTTAATTTTGACAAAACGGTTGGGTGGGAAGGACCATTTTGTAATCTTATCCTGTATCTGACATTGAAAGAATTCACTGACACCTGCTATCTCCAATTACGAATCTGTACATGCACCTCATTCTAGGGCTACTGGAATACTCAGATTGCTGTGTTTAATGTTTTGATTCACATTGCTCTAAATTTCTAAACCTCTGGAAATTTATTTTCTTACAAATGATACTCTTACAAAAATAAAGGAAAACTAGGGTTCCCGTTAGAACTGTTCTATCACTTAATGTAACCATACAGTTCAGTATTGGAACAAAACTCTGGACACCCTTTTTCAAACCTAGGACTCATTAAAAGATTTGCTAAAGTCTCATGCCATATGGCCTGACTGATTTACCACTTAAAAACATCTGACAAGAACCTTTGGAACTCCAGAAATTCCTGAAGATTCAAGATTACAAGCAATTAATATTTACTCTAAAATTAAATTAGGAAATGGTGAATAAACCTTCATCACCCTTGATTCCAGACCTCCAGTTTTACGATTCATTGCTTCCAATTACTAAATGTCACAGTTACTTTACACAGAGCCAGCCCTGCACACGCTGCTATGCCTTGAATTTTCTGGTAACCCTTGAATTATTTCTGAGGCTATTGATAAAGCAAACTTAAATGATAAATTCATCCTCCTGCTTTCTGGTTTTGTGCTGGTGGTCAGTCTAGTTGTATATCTTCCTGAACTTGCATTATTCTCTTATTTGGAAATGTTTTCTTCTCATCTAAGCTTGCTTTTAAACACTGAACAACCGTCCGAAATTTCTCCTTGATTTCTCATTAGTTAACACACCGTGCAAGTACATTTAAAGTGAGAGCTTGTAAAAGTAACCTGCATGCAAAGTATTCTCATGCATCTCATTTATGCAATGGATCATCTCGCAGTCTATTCCTTAATGAGATCACTCATGAAAAATCAAAGCTCAATCTACACCTTTTTTAAGCAGTGAATACAGAACTCTAGCAACACACCACACTACATCCAGTTATTCACTATAAAGCAGAAAGGACAATTCAGTATTAGGTCAGTCACAGGACAGAGCACTAGAGGTCGGTGACACAGAGATCTCCTAGTTGCATTTTACCGCACAGCTTCTGCAGCATAGCACTCTGGTGTTCTAGATTCCTTCAGAGGTTGCTAACTCTGTCTCTACACCTCTCCCTCTTGCTGCAGGTTGCAGCTCTTCTGCATGTGTGCCTTAACTGCTTATGAATCAGCCTTAAAATGGGACAATCTGAGGCAGTGGCCTCAATGACCATTACAGGTGGCACTTGCCTGTGACCATGTCTACAGTACAACACGCCTGTAATTAACGTTTCTTACTCTAAACCATGGCAGTCTGAAAAAGCTGCAGGATCCTAAATCTTTGGCTGAGAAGAACAGCCCGTCTCCTTTTGTGTTAAGAGGTGTCATGGAGCAGTGAGAGCTGCTGATGGGCAGGATTCTTTCTTCCTCCAGCTCCAACCCCTGCAGGTTCATGTATAAAGAAGCTGAGGACAGCAGGGTGCAGGTTGCAGATGCTGCTTCTGAAAACCTACCAGAAGCTAGGTGGAACTTAGAAATTGAGCAGAAACAAGACCAAGACTTTGGAAGAATCAAGAACTAAGAGAAAGTGGACATTGAGTCCCATCCTAAAGTTACAAAATGTGGCATGTGATGACCCCACAAACTTCTTCGGCATCACCATTTTGTTGGAACTAATTTTTCCCAAGCAAAAAACACAGATGTGAGTTTCAGAACTCTTACCACTCAAGTCAGTGGTAGGACTCAGGATTTAACTAACTGTTGTTGCTGTGACAAATGAAGGACCTTATCACACTAGGTTGCCAGAAAGTCCCCAAATCTTTCTATTTCTCTGGTGCTTTCAAGCAAATGGACACAGGGGCAATTTTAGAATAAAATATTATTAAAAAAATATATGGAGGGGGAGAATGCCTCAGTACTACAAGGCCTGGTGCCCTCAGTTCCTCTTGTTTTGTATTAGGTGATGTAAGTACACAAATATCTTAGTTACAGATTATGAACTTGCTTTAAACATGAGAATTTTGAAATACGCTCTTAGGTTTCTCCTTTCTGGATGATGAAACTGATTCAATAATATTTTTCTTAGACTAAATGCAATTTCTCAATTATTGTGCTGGTTGTAAAGAGGGAAAAAATAGGAAAGCATGACTAAAAAAACCACACATTCTTGTGGGTGGTCACATCTTTTAAAGATGCATAAAAACATGATTAAAGACAGACACCTCAATTTATGATTAATTTCTAACTCCACTTATAAATGTGGTTAATGAACAGGTACTAGAGTTATAAAATGTGCTGCAAGTTTCAAAGAATCCAAACACATAAAAGCCTGCCTTCACATGGGGTACTGCATCTGCTGTATCCCTACAGTAACACCACAACATTTCACTTATGTCAGGAACCATTAAAGAATGTAGTACCCAAATCTAATCCAAACACGATTCCCTGATACAAGGAATAGTTGTGATACCAGCAAGGAACTGAGACTGGCACTCACATGCTTTAGAAAATGGGATTCACTGGGAGCAGCTGCTCCTGAACCTTATTTCTGTTTATCTCTTTACAAGGTGATCTCCAAAAGGACAGCACTGGCTGATAGAGCATGTGACAGGGAACCAGCATGAACTCACTGAGAAGACTGAGCACACTAAACCACCAGCATTGACTGCTGAACCAGGGCTTTGCTCACAGGCTGTCATGCATGGAGTGACTGGGTAAACTTGACTGAGCCTAGGGTTGAGTTCAAGGTCAGAGGTCCAAAGCAGGGTTAAAAAGCAAATATCCACTTTTAGAGGAAGGACGATTCAGTTTTGTGTTACAAACTGCAAACCAGTAACAAAACACTGGTTTCTTCTAATAGTGTTTGTGTCTTAAAGTTCAACATGGGAATCAAGCAAAACCTAGGATACAACCAATATCAATTTAAAAATGCATATTGCTATCATACTTCTTTTTTTCTTTTTCTACTGTGAATTATACAGTCAGAATTATAAATCCCAGATAGTAAATGTGCTTTTCCAGACTAAAAATGAAGATATGCCAATCCACAAGTCCAGTAATTGCCATTGACTTGCAAAGGTTTATGATCAGGCCTATAAACACCAAGCTCCATTAGTGGAACATGTCCTTTCCCCATCCTGTTTTTTAGTGAGGAAAAGCATTTCTTGAACATTCTACTTATAGCTTGTAAGTGAAATGGGAATTCGCTGTTGATGTGAGCGAGATCGGTTTAACCATGGAACTTTAAATTAAAAAAGGAAAAGGATTTTCTTCTGTGTGATTTCAGTTGGAGTGAAGGCTCTTCTAGCAGTGACTTTGCCATCCTAGAAATTCCCCACTACTTCCTGCACAAAGATCTGTCTTCTGAGGATTTTCTGAGTAGCTGCTGCCATTCTGCTTCAGGAACTCACTGCACACAGAGACCAGTTTGGCTGGACAAGCTAATATGAGGATAATATTAACTGGAAAGGAATAGTATGATTAAAGTTGAAATACGCAGCACCAAAGTCTATCTGGTTAAGGACATTTCTGAACCAGGGAGCTCTTAACCAGCACAAGCTATACACCAAAACCACACAATGTTGGCTGTTCTGCCACAGAAACCTGTCAGGAGAAACAAAAATATCTTGAGCAATGTTGGATCTGTTTAAATATTTTCTTTTTTTCTGAAGAAGAAGAAATCTTATCATTGGGAAAAAGAATAATCTTTTAAAGTTCTCATTTAAAATACATGAAGTTTTTATTTTCATTGTTTAACAAGACAAAATGAGAAGAAAAGTTATCAAGGTTATCAAAAGTGAGTGCTGGCATTCGTACCTCTTTATAATTGGCATACACAATGTAAATGAATAGCCACAGGTTTCTAGTGAAAGACTATGAACGAACACACATATACAGAGCTATAGAAACATCCTATACATACATACATGGGTGAATATACATACAGTATACAGACAAGATACTATACAGGTACAGTAAGTGCAATATACTGCATAAGGCTCTACAAACACCAAAAGGCTCTGGTGAAATGGTGACGACCATGAGAACAAAGCTTGGATGGCTCAGGACTGAAGGTAGGCAGAGGCGGAAACCTCGCCGTTCTGTGCCGTGTTTTATGTGTCAGGCACACATGGCTCAAACAGAAACATGGTACAAGACATTCAGTTCCTAGACAAAAGAAGGTAAAAGACAAGTGGGAGCCCATGGAGGTAAGAGAAATGCATATGAGCAGACAAGTTCTACCTAGGACACAGAATGCTTGCTTCATTTACAGAGAAAGCCTATATATAAACCCATGCTTTCAGGAATTCATGCCATTTTTATTACTTTTCATTTTTTTTTCTTTCCCTTAAAGAATATTATAAAATTCTTGCCCTGAGATAAACATAAATACACACAGAAAAGGGGGGACGAATAAAGGAAATCACATGCTTTTGGGGTTTTTTGAAGTTTTTTTTTTTTAACCAAGGCACAATGTCTTCAATAGTGGTTGCAAGACCATCTAAACTAATCTCAGCAATTGCTATTGTTCCGTTGCTACATCCTTCTAAATGTGACTAAACTAATTGTTTGCACACAAAAGCCTCAGAACAAGTTTTGAAGTGAATTTACAATTTTTAGAAGAGAATGAGTAAATTCATGAGAAATACCTTGAAGACAGATTCTTTAGAGAGGGAGGAATGCTACCAAATTAAATTCCTTTATAGGCAACTTACTATGTTTGGACTGAAATTATATCACACAAATTACGTTATATATTTGTTTAGTGCTACTGTGAGTTGCTACCTATTTTTAGTAGAACTATGTACAATGTTGTAAGAGCAGCTAAACATGAGATTAAGAACTTCCAAACAATGTTTAGTTTCTTCTTGTAGACAGGAAAGGACAGGACAGGTCAGGACAGGTCAGGACAAGAGATTTTCAAAGCACTGAAACACACCGTCCCAACTCTATCAAAATCAGGCACAGCCCCCTGACACCACAGCCATGTAGATGAGATCTTTTCAGGCCTGTCCTACTCCTTTTAAATAACTTGTAACTCTCAATCTGAGAAACAACTAGGTAAAGACAGTAAAAATATGCTGACTGGGAAGTGAAAACCTTCATAAATGCAGTGTTTTTATTCTTTGTCAGAATGTTGTATTTGAGAAGTTTCAACAAATTCTTTGAGGACTGAGCCTCTCCCTGTGCTCTGCTGGCAAGCTCACAAAGCCTGTGCAAGAACAAGGAGAGATCATGGTAAGGGAATGGAATATTCTTCCCCTGTACACTGCCATCACAGCTGAAGTTGCAGCAACCAAGCCAGCACTCAATGATGAGGAAAGGTGTGAGTGAAGACAGACTCTAGGTCTGGTGCTCAGAGACCAGTCACTTTGTTCCTGAATCTGACACCCATGTTCTGTGACATTACTTTCCCTGCAGCTGACCTGCTTTCACCCATCAGTACTTCTCCCCAACATACCTTGTTTGTGCTTGAAACCCATGCTGTTGAGCAGTGTGGAGAAGAGTCACCAAAGCCATGACTGGGCCCCGGGACCTACTGTGACAGCAGATCCACCTCTGCCAAGCTTCCCCCACGTGCTCGGTGGTGTGAGGACTGCCAAGCAAGTACTCACAAACTGAAATGAGAGTCCTGGCAAAGGACGACCTAGCAATGCTGTAAGCTGCTTCTGCTGCACGACCAGCCTGGCTGAACACTGAAGAAAAGCTGTTGGGACAGCATAGCAGGGCTGTCTGCCAACAGAAGATGGCTTTGACACATTTGCTTCTCTTGCCAATCAGTCAGGCGTGCCATGAAGCTGAGTGATGATGGATGGGGCAATTCCATCCACTTCAAGGTTTATGTTCCCTTTCCTTTCTTTCCTTTTAAAATCTGTGTCCTCTGTTTGCAGTCTGCATATTTAGAAACATTTTGGGCCTGCTCTGGACCCACGCACTGATTATGCAAGACCAGATTCAGTTGAAACTCTACACAATGCACTGTGGAGCCTTCCCTAAAGCATTAACATTCTTCTCATCCAAAACGTTGACTGTATTTAGCTGGACTGATGACAGCAGAATTTTGCCTTCTTGAGCGCAAGAAATTTGTCCTTGCAGGGAAACACCAGAGTAGTGTAAAGTAATCCAACCGCTCCCTCTCGTGGGCATGGGGCTCTGCTGCACCTCATAAAGGCGCAAGGGGAACACTCGGAAATCCAAACTCACTGATTTTAGCAGATCGTAGGCTGTGTGACACATCGGGACACATCTCATGCCCCAGCACTCCTTTCTAGGTGATGGTAGTCATTGTGGTGGCTCATCTTTGATTCTTGTGAACATTCTGCCTGAACAAGAAGGCAGAATCTTATGGCTCTGGGTGATTTGGGTTTTGGAACATACTCAGGCCACACACTGGTCAAATCCAGACATTATCTCAAGAGAAAAATTGGCCACTGTTCCATCAGTGAAGGGCTTGTGTCGGGGGTTTCGCTCTGTACCTCACTGTGGGTTCTTCTGTACCTGTCAATTCTCCCAGGTACCCAGAGGAGTTTCCTCCTCCACTGGAGAAGCAGGACATCATTTGTACAATGATGAGCTTCCAAACTTTTAGCTCCCTATTGAGGCAGGCAGGACAGACCTCTGTTCTAGTCAAATGTACTTAGTTTTCTGGTTTTAGACATTCAAACACATTTCATTATATTAGTGGCATATAAGATCAATTAAAATCACTGTCAAAGATGCAGTAGATTGCGCCTCAAATAATTTTTGCTCTTTCTCACTTCACACAAACTAAAGCTTAAGCAATTCCTGTCAGCCACATAGTCACCAGTCCACTCCCAGCTGCAACTGCTTCTTTTCTCATCTGTTACACTGAGCTTACAAATCCTGGGGGTAAGGACAGTCTTTCTTCTACACACATTGTCTATCAACATGGAGACCTCATTTATGACTATGACCCTTAGACTATGACCACAAACATTACTGTGGTAGATCTTCATGGCCAACATTGAGCAGGTTTTGGATCGGGTGACTATGCCAGGCCTTATTAAAGGTGATGGTTAAACATAAGGAATAATTAAGTCCCTTTCAGAGAACAGCTTCACAGGCAGAAATAGAAGCTACCGTCCAGAACAATAAATAGTGTATAGGAAGTCTAGACCAAAACCCCATGGGACTTTGATTACAGAGTGAGTGGCACAGGAACATTCCCACACTCTGAAGATACATTTTGAATGAAGGAAAGGATCGGGTATCAAAAAGGAACAATCAGACTCTTGGCTCCAGGAGCAGAGAGACAGAGATCTCAAAGGCATTGTACTGGCTGAAGTGGAACACTTGGCAGTTACACACAAGGAGAAGAGGAAAACGATTGCCACCAGCCCATAAATAGTTTCAAGTGTTCTGCTATTCTACCTCCAAAATACACAACAGACTTTAAAAAATTTTGAAAATTAGAGGAAAAAAGAGGGATAGAAAAAGTTAACCTTGAGTGGCAATTAGCACAGTTGTTAGATACTCCTTTTGACTAGGATTCCATGACTGTATCTCCCCTGAGACCTTTAACCAGAGCTCAGAGGCGATCTTTTTTCCCTTTGGCGCAGTGAGGAATTGCGACAGAAGTTGGTTCTTTCACTGAAAATCCTTCTGCATTACTAGAACCACAGGAGCAGAACCACTAGATTTTGATGTTGTTTTTGTATTGTGATTCATCAAGAGTACATCTGGCAAATACTTATGGTACTGAGCACTGACATGGGTAATGCTGCATGGCAGACCTGAATTCACACCTTGTCTTTTGCTACTATTTCTCTAGTATGCAAAATGGATGATAGAATATTTCAGACTATGGAGTTCTCTACCTGCCTGCAAGGACTATACTTCTTTCGTGTAATGGAAGTTAAAAACAGACTGCTGTGACCAGACATGGAACAGAGGCTCTTGATTTATAGATGCTCATTTTTCAGCAGCAGAATCCATTCAATGCAGCAGTGAGGTGCCCAGCCCCATTCTGGCACCCAGCAACTGCAGGATATTTACTGCCTTCTTTGGACCCCTGTATGTGACTGCAGGGGGAAATGGCAACTTTAAGCTGAGAATAACAGAAGAGCACAGATGCTTTGTTTATGCTCACAGAGCAGCACAGAGCCCATATGCTTTCGGATGCATGTGTGCCAACTAAAGCATGATAATGTCAATTCGCCAGGGAAGCACTTTGTCTAGGTGCCTTAAAAAATAATTACAGCCATAATAGTAACAATTAACTCTTCTTGCACTCATTAATTACAGGCTGAACACAACCCTTACAAGACATACAAGGACTCTAATATGCTTTGCATACCCAACTAAAGCTAGAAACATTCAGAGGTGGGTTTATGATATTTAGAAGGCCCACTACAGAGTTATTCATGAGTTTAGGTGAGAGACAAACACTCAACTCCATTGCTGAAAAGTAGCCAGTACTTGTTAGATTCCAACTCAGAATTACACCTCTAAAGTTTTGTGAATGTCTTACAATATGCTTATACTACATTTAAACTTCAGTGTATCACTCATAAGAATGCATGGGCAGAATAGTTAAATATATATCTCAGCTTTTTTCTTTGTCTTATTTTTACTTCCGTCATTCTTTTGGTGTAAAATGGAGTGGTCAGAATGTGTGTTCGGGGTTTTGTAGCTATAGTATAAAATTAAACTGCTCCAAAGATTAGGTCTCACACCAGTTTTGATGCTAGCATTCCCCTCCACTCCCGCACCCCCCAGTAAAAGCATAGAATTGCGCAATTGTTTTGGTTGGAAGAGATTTGTAAATTCTCTGAGTCCAATTGTTAACCCAGCACTGCCAGGTCACCACTAAACCATGTTCCTCAGCACCACATCTACACATATTTTAAACTCCTTCAGGGATGGGGACTCCACCACTGCCCTGAACAGCCTGTTCCAGGGCTTGACAACCCTTTTGGGGAATAAATTGTTTCTCCTCTGGCCATTTTCTCTAGTCCTATTGCTTGTTCCCCGGGAGAGAAGATCAACTCCCCCGTCTTGCTCCAATTTCCTTTCAGGTATTTGCAGACAGTGATAAGGTCTCCCATTGTGTGTGTTTTTACTACATTTTTGTTAGCACCTAAATAGTGAGTCTTAAAACATTATCTAAGCCGCTGTATGGAACAATGTGTGATTTAACAGGTGAGGCTCATGCAAGCCTCCTTCCTCTCCAGTGCCTGATGATGTGGTGCAAGGCTGTGTCTAGTGCTGGGATGGCAGCGGCAACGCGGCAGCCATTCTTCTGTGGGCTCTAACGGCTTCTGCACACGGTTCCTGCAGTTACTAAATGCCACACTTCTGATTAAGTCGGAGGGAAAACAAAAACCCAACACGTCGAAACCATGCTTCAAACAAACCACTGGCCTTCCTGAGCATGGGTCGAAGTCCCTGTACCACCTGATCAGGCTTTGTGTCTCTCCCTGGGCAGGGCTCTGCGCGCTGCCCCCGGCTTTGTCAGGTCGCAGCCGGACAGAGGGCAAGCGCCTCCACCGCGACCAGCAGGCGGCGCCATAAGATCGCCGAGCCTCGCCCGGCTGCGGCAATCGGCGCGGCGTGGCCGGGGAGACAGACAGGCTGGAGGAGGCCAGAAGGGATGGAATCAAACCGCCACTTGTCAAGCAGAACACGGTTGCTCAAGGTGTCCCACCCTCAACTCGGTCCTGCCAGCTGCCGACCCTTTTATTGTATTTCTTCCGTCCAGCTGAGGAGGGTACTGACACAGCGGCTTTGGTGGAGGCCAGCAACCAGCCAGGCTCAACAAGACACTAGACAACGATGCTGGAAAGGTCCCGGTCTCTTGTCTCTTGCTTTCAGTACTCTGCTAAGCTTGGGTTCCATTTCCTTAAACAACTACAGGTTGCTGCTCTCTCTCTCCTGAGGACTGCGACCGAGTTCCACCACGAAGCCTGGCAGGAGAGATGCAGCTTTACACGATCACTGAGGGAGTCACTGCCCTCTGCAGGCACCTCTTATAAAATCCACAGAGAACCTGCATCTTAACCCCGATTCAGACACCTCAGAGCTTGGTAGGCTAGATTTCACTTAAACAGTACACTTGGTTCCTCTACAAGTCTACTATTTATCTGTTTAAAAAAAAAAAAAAAAAAAAGAACTTAAGGACCCAACTTGTACCTTAAATTCTTGCCTGTCAAATCTACATAAACTATTGATGTATTCACTTCGTTTGTTGCAAGGCAATAACTACACAGCCACGTCCATTCTTTGAATGGGAGCCCTTCCTCTTTGGCTGTATCGTATTCGGATAAATAATAAAGTAAGTGATATCTCTTCTCATGCCTGGAAGGTAATGGTTAGTTTGTCCATTGCATAGACCTTCTGTATCATGATCACTGATGGGATTGTTTAAGGGAAAAATATTTCAATTTCATCTTGCTGGGAGCTTAGGCAGATACCAGGCAAGTAATAAGCTGAGCTGAATTCTTTTTGGGGACATTGCCACCAAAAAAGTGTCAGTATTGATTATGATACATTTTCTAGCTTTTTCTTCATTCTTTCAATGCAAGTTGAAATTCCTTAATTCATAGCTATCCATGTATCTTCATTCCATCTTCTGAGTCATTCCTTCTAATCTCAGCATGGCTTCTGGATTTCACTTTGATCACCACTATAAAGTTGAAATCTTTATTCCTTGATTAAATTTGAGCTAAATATCACTGCCCAGTCCTTCCCACAAGAAGGCACCAGACCTTAAGAGGCATGCAAACCTTCAGAATTAAGATAGCAAACCTCGAGGAGGCAACAGTAAAGGATGCTGCTGTCATGCCACTTGAAAGCAAGTGACTGTAAGGCAGCAGGAAGAGAGGCTGCACATGTGCAGATAAGGCACAGAGTTTGGTGGAAATCTGTCTGAAAATAGTCTCTCCTTTGCAGAAGAGCTGAAATACCATATTGCAACTATCAAGAGTTTTGTTTTCAGAGGGTGTGCTGTGCTACTATGCAGCTTAATATCTGTGATTTTCCAACAGCTGTTACATCTTAATGAAAACAAACTTCATTTGCAGCAAAAAATCTGGCGATCGTTATATTGGTTCTCAAACTGGAAACTGGTGGGGTTTTGGTGTGCTGAAGACTGATTTGGAGAAGCCTGGTAGTGACCTCAAGATGATTTTATGACCACTAAAAATAGGAATGTGGAATGCTCTGCTCTCCAGGAGACGGACTTCCACAGTGCAGGCTGATTGAACTGCTTTCTTTTTTTGTGCTCAGTGCACATGTATCCTGGATGTGACAGGGATTTTTGAGTCCACCCTGAGGTGAAGATGTAGGGAATAACAGGATGCAGGAAAGCCTCTCTGTGTTGCAGTGATACTTATGACTCCAAATCCTGCTGCTTTACATAAGTGAACAGTTTTGTTCACCACAAGGACCTTCTGATACAACAGAGTATTTACCACTGCAGTGTGAAACGCCTGATCATGTCTGCTGCAGAAGGCTCAGGCACCTGCATAGAGGCTCCAGCAATATGGGTGAAGAGCTATTTACTTGGGCAGATGGCTTTTCACTATTTCTAATTTTATTCACACATTTCTTGTCTCTAAGATGTAATGTACTATACCTTCTAGAACACTTTCCCATTCCCTGTAAGCTCTCTGCTAACACCAAGGAATGCCACAAAACATTACATTCTGTAACATCTAGAGCACATCTCTGTTATTATGTTTCTCTCTTTGGGATATTTATATTGAGATCTGTATTTAGGTAAAATAGTTATATGTCACTTCTGTGGAACAAATATGCTCCATGCTTCTGCCACATCACAGTTAACAAGCTCTTCAACTGACTTCCTTTTCTACTTCCTTAATTTCTTAAACTTTGTCCTCACACAATCAGTAACCTCAGTTCCAAGATAAAACTTGTGCTTATAGGGTCAATTCACAAATTCGATCAAGGTTACTTCCCACAGCTAGCTCTTTCAAAATGCCCTCACTGTGTACCGGACCCAAGTACAGAACGACACGCTCTCTGTCTGGCTCAGCCTGTTGGTAAGTGCTGGCTGCTGCTACGCTACAGAACTGCAAAGTGTTCTCCATCAGAGCCCAGCCACATGATTAATCTCTGCTTGTAAGCTCCTTCTTTTTATTTACAAGTGATCACTGTAGTGCTTACCATCAACACACCACAAATATGTTGTGTGAATATTAACTGGTTAATCCTCACAATTCCTGCACCAATAAACAAACAAGTAAATAAGGCATAGGGGAGTTAAATGTCAACAGTTACATTCATAGTCAATATCTGATTGGGATTATAATTTAGTTTTCCTTAGACCAGACCTACTTTTGTTTCCTAAGCATCCTCGCCAATTATTTGTACATTTCTGTGTTCAAAGTGATGGGCCTTGAGAGCTCAGCTGCAAATGTGACTTTTCCCCCCTCAAGTTCAAAATTTCAAAAAACATCAGTTTGAGATACATGAAGATTTGAGAAAACTGATTAACAGCAACTTGCCCTTTTCCCAATCCTGTATCCCTGTGTCAATGTTAGCTGTGCCCATCTCACCAACTAAGAAGTGGATGGCAGGATGCATCCTCATCATTTTCTGGAAAGTCTAACTGCCGATTGGGGTATGGTTAAGAAAACCAATACCAATACAATCAATAGTCACAGCATGGAGAATAAATACCCTGTCTGCCACAACCTGCAGGTTCAGAACCGGCCAACAATCAGACCGTTTCCAAACACATTTCATGCTTCATAGGTTATTTTTCATGCTTCATAGGTTATTTGCACATTAAGATAGATCAGATGTATAAAGTAAGGCCAAATCTGCACCTTTACAAAATTATGTCATTGTAATAAAAGACACCTAATAAGTGACAGTGAGAGATGGACTTGAAGTGAAGACTTATGGAGGGAGAAAGCTTTTACTAGCTTTTCTTGCTTCTCATGAAGCCATGCCCACTCTGTATGTAATTCAATTAACAAGATCACCCTCTACAGTCACTTGAAAATTCCTCTTATCATCTTTGTTCTTTTCTTCTGTATGAAGTGAGGTGGATTTTTTTCTGCGCAGTTTCAGTGAACCCTAGCTGCAGCTTCTAAGAGGCTCATTATCTCTTCTATCACAACAGCTTCTGCTTTCAAGGCTTATTGTTTAGTTCTTAATAGAAATTGAGAGACTCAATTCCCTTCAAAACACCAAAGGTGCCTTTGCCACTGAGTAACCAGCAAGGCATCATGTCTGCTGTAAGACCCATTTAATCATACACTGTATGAACACTGGGACACTCAGAACCTTTGGAAGAACAATTACCCTAATTTCCTCTCTAGATGAGGGAACACTTGACATGGTGTTTAAACGGGCTGTCATTTGGAATCTCCATTATGGATCTGATTTTCTTGTGTAAAATATGCTTTAGAAATGTGCCAGGGTCTGTGTCCAGAAGTAATACTCCAGCAGTAGCTTCGAAGGTTAAATTATTTTAACCTGTATGGACTCAACTACGCAAACAGTACCTTCCTAAAAAGCACTTGAGCAAACCAGCCTCGCTCTTCTGTGGTGGAAGATCCAAATTATACCTGAAACACATATCCAAGGCATGTCCTAAACACCTACCTGAATACCCATCTTGCTCACCACCCCTCCCCCCATCTTCTTCCCACGTAGAAGAAGTGGGAGAGCAGACAAAAGCCTTGGTGTTTCTCAGTCTGCCACAGAGACACCATATTTGGTCTTTTTTGCACCCTGCTTTGTTTTTGGTAAACATAGGTCACCGATGCTAGGCATATGCATCTTCCTTTTTTGATGAAATAACTTAGGATTGGTTCTAGAGGTGTTTTTATCTGTTGCTATTGATCAAAGACATTTGCCAAAATGCTTAAAAACTTGGCCAACTTGTTTGTTTGCTGTATGCTACCCCATCCTGTTTCTCCCACAAACGGAAGACCTGACCCTGCCTGTGTTCTGCACTGAGCCGAGGGACTGAAACGGCTTGCCCCGCCCTGAGATACAGCTGCCCGCCTGGGCTCAGCCGAGCCTGAGTCCATTTGACTGGCCAAGTCTAGGTGATGAACTAGCAACGGCCTAGCTACGAGCTGTGACATCGGGATGCTCCTGACCAAACACAAACAAGGCCAGACCCGTGGACCACACCTGAGACTGTAAACCTGGATCCTGCTTCACCCAGCTGGCTGACCATTCTGATGACCTCCTGAGAGCCACGGAGAATTTGCCTCACATCCGAGGATCTTCTCAGACAACGTGCTCAATTGGAGTTACACAGCGCACACAGCAAACCCTCCCCTGCATCATTACCACGTGGAAGGCCATCACGTGGCTGGGACTATATTTTTCCTCATTTATGCTTCTATATATACACTTTTGGATTACAAATATTGAGACTCTCAACAGTGAGTAAATTAACTCTCTTTTCTAAAGTTTGTGAAGGTTTACGTTTAACCTTTAAGCGGCAGTTTGTGCTGCAAGACTCTCTCCAGTTGTTTAAATTTTCTAAAACCTTTCTAAAATTATTTAAATCAACCTGATTGTATATATACATTCTGCAAAAATTAGTTTTATCAAGGACATAACAGAATCTCTGTGTGTGTTAGTTGTAAATAAGTTTGGGGAAATTTTCTTTGTATAGTTAATGAACTCTTTAATGATTTTTATATTGGCCTCATTACAATTCAATTCTAACCCAGATTTGAACCCCTCTTTAACACCTTCTGGTCTCTACTCGGGTCCAGACCCTTCAGAAGCAGCTCACCAAGCTATAAACAATTTGCATATGTGATTATTACAAAGCAGTCCTTGGGGAGTTTTCCACTCAAATCTCATTGAGATTCAATAGGATTATGGGGAATCATTCCCTGAAAGCCAGTCAAAAATTCCCCATCTAGATAAGGGTGCCTGTGTGTGCATACATATATCTATGTGCACATGTATACACGTATGTCTGTGTCTCTGTGCAAATATACACCCCCCCTCACAGAGTGATGTGTAGGCCCATACACACGAGTGACACCACATCGGAGTGCTCTGAGCTTGACAGAAGGCATTCACATGATGTTTAAATGAAACCTCTTCTCTCGATTGCTACTCTCAGCAGTTAGTTCTGTCAAACTAATAATACAAGTCAGCACAGCAAAATGATACAATATCTGCATTAGCATATAAAATAAAGGTAACTACAGGTTTCCCATGACTTTATTTCCTTTTCATTTTCTTGCTGTTGGGAGAAATTTGCCAACCCCAGACACTTTCATATCCTTTTCCAGGCTTTATGTGGTATTTTCGGTTTTGAGGAGGATAAAAAAAGTGTCTCTGTTTGAGATTGAAAGTGATGTTACCCCTTTAATGTGTTTTTTGATTCCTAAAAATACACAATAAATATAACCACAGTGGACTATGTAATGGTCCTTTAAGGATTGCATGGCCTGGAGCTGAAGAGAGTCCAGCCGCCTTAACTGAACAAAACAACTTGCTGTAGGAGCAGCTTTCAGGACAGTGATAAATCAAGTGTCATACGATCATGCACTAAGCTCAAAACAAAGGTGAGACGGGCACAAACATTGAAGAACAATTGGGCAGAAGTCAGTTATGTACAAGTCATTGACAAACAAGTGCCTTAGACAAGACATTCGAAAGAAATTTACATGAAAACACAGATTAAATTTATCAAAGTTTGATAAATTTTAAAGACACAGTAAAAAAGTACAGAAAAGGTGAAAAAAAAAAAACAAACTGGCCAAGTCATACAGTACAGTTTTACTACATTGATATTACAGAATGAAGACAGAAGAGGATACAAGGAATTAAGAGCAAAGGAAATTCAGCTGGCTGTGGCCAGGGGAATTCCATTGCTGATGAGCGATGTGCACACACAGATGCACGCAGAGGGAAAAAAAGACAAAACCCAAAGAAATCATTTACTGTAATAAATGACAGACACAGAGGTGAGAGACATTTGGCATGTTGCAGCACATGAAGTCATTCACGATTGGCTAACGATGGTACCTGGCTGGGCTGGAGATCACTGCCTTGCCTGAGTGGAGTGACGGATGGAGGAGGCACACCTGATGTGGAGGCAGACCGGCCTAATCTGCAGCTCGCTTTAGGTTCTGCAAAAGAAAAGAAAGGAAAATGCACCAGATAAGAGGAAGTGGGTTACTGCTGTGGTAAACTGGGACATGCTGGAGATGGGATTCCTCTGAAATGGAGGTTTCAAGCTTGGTTTCTAGTTAAAATTTTGGGCATTTGAATCATGAATAGAAGCTGGAATCATGAATAGAAGCTGCAATCAGAAGAAGGGGAAAATCAGGACAGAACCCAAATCTGTCCTTTTTCCTGTTCTCTGACATCTCTGAAGCATAGAGCATAAACCAGCAAACGAACAGGACACATTACAGAATCCCAGAATGGTAGGGGTTGGAAGGGACCTCTGGAGATCACCTAGTACAATAGCTCTCTAAAGCAGGATCACTTGGAATAGGTTGCAAGGAAACCTTCTTGTTGCCACCTCAGTACCATTTCCTACTCTTCATCAAATACAGCAATGAGTAAGGGAGTTACAGCAGCTTCTAGTTTCATCTTTCCATCATGGAGCTGAGGGAGATGGTAGCCCAAAGATGGATTACTGAAGAAATGCATGAAATAGCAGAAAATGATGGAGGAAGCGTGTGAAAGTGGTGAAGATACCGTTACACTTGGGGATTTGGAATAGCACCAAAACTACTTGGAAATCGACTGCTAACAGCTGGGAATTGAGAGATAGAAAGTAGAAAGGAGAGAAATCAGAACACCAGCAGCAGCAAATTCTGAAACCAGTTACCCAGAATCATGGTGATTGAAGAAGCAGAGGTTGCCTTGAGAGAAAGCCCTGCTCCAGAGAAGAACTGCAAAGAAATGACACAGTTATTTCTCTTCCCTTCTGCTGTTGTACATGGAGCCATTTCTCAGAAGGCTTCCCACCAATTTTCAGTTAAGGTTACTAATGTGCACATACCAGTACAAAGGTGACTATGCAGCTCATGAGTTCTGGATGAAGGTTCTTGTGCTTGAGCCATGACAATAGTGTGCCACCCCAGTGTTCAACACCTTAAAAGGATCTGCCTGTTTCTGACCAGGAGAAATATTTGTCCTTATCTTTCATAGACTCATAGAATGTCAGGGGCTAGAAGGGACCTTGAAAGATCATCTAGTCCAACCCCCCCTGCCAGAGCAGGATTACCTATAGGTGGACACAGGAATGTGTCCAGGTGGGTTTTGAATATCTTCAGAGAGGGAGACTTCACAACTCCCCTGGGCAGCCTGTTCCAGTGTTCTGTCACCCTCACAGTGAAAAAAATCCTCCTCATATTTAAATGAAATTTCCTATGCCTCAGCTTCCACCCATAGCCTCTTGTCTTGTCATCGGGCATCATCAAGAAGAGCCTGGCTCTGTCCTCCTGGCACTCACACTTTCCTGTTTATGGTTGAGGAAGTATCATCAGATTTTGGCTCAGATGAATGTGTTCATTCTCCTTGTGTTTATATGCCTTCCTTCACCTGTTTTTTCTATTTACTGGGCAAGCATGGAGGCTAAGGACACTTGCACTCAGCAGACGCACTTTGTACAACTACAGACTCTCAATGTTAGCACTCATAGTGCTGCTTTACCATGAGTAACAAGCAATTACCTTAATACCACATCCCTTATGGGTTAAAAAAAAATCCTCCTATTAATCTCATGCTTTCAAGAAAAGAGGAAGGGGCTATGCATTGTACATCTTGGTTTAGCCTTTGAAGCACATGTTTTCTTACAGATATTGTGCTTGTGTCTCTCTTTTCTCATGCCTCATTTACACTGCTGCTTTGTCTGTCTTTGTTTTATACTAATATCTCCATTTTCTGTGTGGGTCTCTAATACCATCACTAGCCACCGACTGGGACATTATTTGAAGGGAGTAAGACATCCACCACTAGCATGTCCATAAGGTCACTTGGCACATCTTGGAAAGCTAAGGGCAGCTGGCACATTCCACCACCCACCAGCAATATGCTGAAATGTGTCTGTCCAGTCTCCCTGATGCTTTTTCATTGTCAGCTTAAATGCATATTTTTCTGGGCTGTTTCAGAATTCAGTGGATATGGAGAAAAGCTTTCCACTTAAGCTGGAGCACTCAGACCAGTGACAGCATCTGTATGGGTGAATATTCATAAACTAAATATTAATGGGTTGGTTAACATCCAGCTGGCAAAACAGCAAAAATATTTATGCTGCTCAAAGAATGCATTATTCAAGTCGCTCATTCCGAGTCAGTCTGTAAACACCCTGCGAGTCAGCACAGCAACGAGCAGACAGAAAGAGCAGGCTGCTCTCTCCCCTGTAACCTTGCATTTTGTACTGAATCTGTCTGCTTCATCTGGACTTGAGCAGTTACTCCGCAGGTTTGATTAGATTTGGTTTTGCACTCTCTGTGCCTGATTTCTGGCTGTTTCTTTCGGCAATATAGATACAATAATGGATCTGTCTGTTCCCTTCTGGAATTTTGCTGGGGGTTCAGAGAGGACAAGATTGGTGAATTTGGGTTGTTTTTCTTTTTCTCCCTACTGCTAAACAGAGAATCTTTGTTTTTTGGTTTTTTTTTGTTTTGTTTTGTTTTTTTGCTGTGACAAGCAGAATACGACACTCAGCACATAAAAATATCCTCCAAGGTACTGTCTGCTCTTCCTTCTGAATTGTTTTCTTTGATTTGGGAAAGCAGAGAGAATATAATTTCCAGTTTGGATATCAGTGCAACAATATTATCATTTTCTTGCCAAAAAGACTCCTTTCAACTGGCATCAAAGAAATAAAACTTATCACAGACAGATGAAGTATGACCTCCTTTATCTCCCTGTAATATATATTACAGTATTAAGGAAACCATTGAGATTTCCATGGTGATCTCCACCAGGAGGTTTCAGGGATAGCTCCATTTAGCTTTTCTTTACATTCAAGGTTGTGCAGTGATGGGGAATGTTCTTTGTTTTTTAGTAGCCATTGTGATTGTCTCAGTGGGAATATTTTTAGACCAAACGAATACTCCATCCTACTGCAATTAGTGCTCTGAGGAACATATTCACATTGTGGGGGAAAAAAAAAAACCACCAAAACATTTGTAGTGATCTGTTGTGTCCTGCTCTGTACCCTGCAGTGTGTTTGGCTTCCACTGTGGACAGCTTATTCATTCTACTGAGGCTAACTGGACTTTGAGCACTTCAAAATAACAATGAGCCCTTCAAATAATAACTACTGCTTTGGGCCATCAAACAAGTAGTAAAAGGTATTCTTTCATAATTATGTCTACCTCTGGCCAATTTTAGTCCCTTTACCTCTACATTTTTGTGTTTTAAATGGTCATTTCAGCTCATCTGCAAAGTGTATATATTGGTACTGATTCCAGTTCTGGAGTGAAAGTGTGTTTTCTTATTTACTGCTCAGAATCCTGAAGGAAGAACAACTGCCACCAGCAAATCTCTGGTACAGTTTCTAGTCTTTGATTCCCATTTACCTCATGTGGATGATATTGAGACAGCTCAGTATTAACACCTGAAATTAGTTGTCTGAACACTTCTTTGGAAGTTCTCTTTGTGCCAGTAATACATGGTGTAGAGCAGAGTTTTATCAGCCAGCCTGATCAGCACAGTGGGAAGACTAGGCAAAGTGACTACAACAAGGTGGAGTTTTCAATTCTTAGTGAAGTTAGGAAGGGAGTCAATAGAACTACATCCTTGTACTTCCAGAGGGTGGACTTTCAACAAATCCAAGTGCCGGGTGCTGCACTTTGGCCACAACAACCCCATGCAGAGCTACAGGCTGGGGTCAGAGTGGCTGGAGAGCAGCCAAACAGAAAGGGATCTGGGGGTGCTGATTGACACCAGCCTAAACATGAGCCAGCAGTGTGCCCAGGTGGCCAAGAAGGCCAATGGCATCCTGGCCTGCATCAGGAATAGTGTGGCCAGCAGGAGCAGGGAGGTCATTCTCCCCCTGTACTCTGCACTGGTTAGGCCACACCTTGNTCTTCAAGGCACAGTAACAAGCTGTCCTCATGCATTGGAACTGGCAGGATGGAAGACTGACCTGGCTAAGCAGAGAGCTTTGGGTAGAACTCAGGAAGAAAAGAAAAGTCTACTGGCTATGGAAGGAGGGGCAGGCAACCCAAGAAGAGCACACGGCTCCTGCAAGGATATGTAGGGAGAAAATTAGAAAGGCCAAAGTTCAACCAGAACGGTGGCATTAAAGATAATAAAAAGAGCTTTTATAAGTATGTTGACAGTAAAAGAAGAGCTAGGGAGAATCTCCATCTGCTACTAGATGTAGGAGGGAACCTGGTGACCAAAGACAAGGAAAAGGTTGAGCTACTGAATGGCTACTTTGCCTCAGTATTTATCAGTGACACTAGTTGCTCTGTGAGCCTTCAGCCCCTGGAACTGGAAGACAGCAATGGGGAGCAGAAAGCAGCCCCTGCAATCCAGGAGGAAATCATCAGTGACCTATTGTGCCACTTAGATGTGCACAGGTCTACAAGACCAGATGGGATCCACCTAAGGTTACTTATGGAGCTAGCAGGTGTGTTCACCAAGCCACTCGCCATTATTTTCAACAATCCTGGCTAGCTGGAGTGGTCCCAGCTGAATGGAGGCCAGCAAATGTGATGCCCATCTACAAGAAGGGCTGGAAGGGTGATCCAGGGAACTACAGGTCTGTCAATCTGACTTCAGTGCCAGGAAAGTTCATGAGCAGGATATCCTGAGTGGCATCACACGACACTTACAAGACAACCAGGCAGTCAGGCTCAGTCAGCATGGGTTTATGAAAGGCAGTTCCTGCCTGACTAATCTGATCTCCTTCTTTTTGCTATGGACATTGTCTGCCTGAAATTTAGTAAAGCCTTTGACGCTGTGTCCCACAGAACTCTCATTCATATACTCATGATACAAGGCTTAAATAAGTGCACTCTGCACTGGATAAAAAATGGATGATGGCTGGGCCAAAAGAGTGGTGGTAAATGGAGTTAAGCCTGGCTGATACACAGTTACTAGTGGTGTCCCCCAGGGTTCAGTACAGGGGCCTGTCCTCTTTAATATCTTTATTAATGATCTGTATGAGGGGATTGAGTGCACTCTCAGTAAGTTTGCAGATGACACCAAGCTGGGTGGCTGTGTTGATCAGCTAGAGGGTAGGGACCTTTACAGTGGGATCTGGACAGGTTATACTGATGGGCCAAGGCCAATTGTATGAAGTTTAACAAGTCCAAGTGCCAGGTCCTCCACCTGGATCACAATAACCCCATGCTAAGCTACAAACTTGGGTATGTGTGGTTGGGAAGCTGTGATTTGGAGAATGACCTTGGGGTACTGGTTGATAGTCATCTGAACCTGAGTCAGTGGTGTGCCCAGGTAGCCAAAAAAGCCAGTGGCATATTGGCTTGTATTAAAAATACTGTGGCCAGCAGGAACAGGGAGGTGATATCCCCCTGTGCTCAGCACTGATGAGGCCACACCTCAAGTATTTTGTTTAGTTCTGAGCCCCTCACTATAAGAAGGACATTAAGGTGCTGGAACATGTCCAGAGAAGGACAATGAGGCTGGTGAAGAGCCTGGAGCACCACTTCCCTGAGCAGTCTATTCCAGGGCTTGACAACCCTTTCAGTGAAGAAATGGTTTCCAATGTCCCACCTAAACCTCCCCTGATGCTACTGAAGATCGACACTCCCACCCAATTTGGTGTTGACTGTAAAGGTACTGAGGGTGCCCTTGATCCCCTTCAAGTGGTTCCAGATCATTGATGAAGATGTTAGAGAGAACTGGCCCTGGTAGCAAATTTTAGGAGAGACTATTCCCCACGGAAACATAGCCTTTCCAACCATGGATAGGCCTGCTTTGAAACTGTATCCTTAATTATGTATGTAATCACTCACTGAAAGGACTTGCTTTCTAAGAGCACAAGTGCTGTCATCACAGCTGAAGATGTAGAGGTTTGGCTGGTGCATTTGTGGCAGGGGTTGGTGGTGGATTTTCTTCAATAAAGAGGAGTGCTGAAACACGACAAGGTTTTATGGAAATATTTCCATCAGTTCTATACCAATGTGCTGTGAGTTTCTATATTCTCCAGCTCTGCGTGATTGTTATTTTTGGGTCTTAACAGGAAAAGTTCTTTTATTCATCCGAGGAAGGCTTCATTCTGCCTATCCTAATCTTAATTCAAAATATACTCTGGCTGTCACTTACATTGGAGAAGCTTCTTATCCTGTCACAGTCTCTTCTTTGCACATGAAAAGAGAAATATTGCTTATTTGCTACAGCTGCCAAGAAGCACGGTTTGAATTAAACAAGGAAATGTGACAGGCTGAGAGTAATCACATGCAAAAAGAAAATAAAGAAGAGGAAAAAAAGAGAAAATATGCATACTGGAAAAATGAATCACACCTATTATCATTGTGCTGGTTTGGCTGTGTTAGTCTCCTAAAAAGAGATGAGGAAGCCGAAGCTAAAACATAACTTGAAGTTAGGAAACCTTAAGGTGGAATAAGCTATATAACATTCTTTGGCTTAAAAAATATTTAGGCCTTCACCTACACAAGCCACTTATTTCTGCAACAGCACAGTAGCATGTCAAACCGGCCCTTGTTCACAGAGGGAGCCCTGAGCCTGTGGAACTCGGTTTTACAAGATATTTGCAGGTCAAAGGCGTACCAGGTTCTCAAAGTCAGGTCCTGAGAAAAAAATCATGTTAGAATCATGGAATTGTTTCAGTTGGAAAAGACCTTGAAGATCACAGAATCACAGAAACAGGCTGGAAAAGATCCTCATGATCACCGAGTCCAACTACTATCCTCAAGCACCACATCCAAATGATTTTTAAACACATCCAGGGTTGTTGACTCAACCACCTCCCTGGGCAGCACATTCCAATGCTTGACCACTCCTTCTGTGAAATTTTTTTTCCTAATGTCTAGTCTAAAGTTATGGAGTCCAAAGATTATCTATCTCTATGAAGGCTGGAGATAAACCATGACATCTCTATGTCTTTTAACCACCTCCTGAGATGGCAGTTCAACCATCTACCTGGGAAGCCTGTTCCAGTGTTCAATAACCCTTTCAGTGAAGAAATTTCTTCTAATATCCTATATAAACCTCCTCTGGTACAACTTGAGGCCATTTCCTTGTGCCCTATTAGATGGAGTATGTTTTAATTAAGATTTGTTCTGAGCTGTCATGTTTCAAATCGATGTCAATGACTAAGGCAATGAAGTAAAGAATAATCATTTCCTACTGACAGTGTTTCCTCCTTAAAGTATTTCTCTGAAGCTTCTGACATGGACTACTGCCTATCCTTGGGCTCTGAACCAAAAGGACAGTGGTGAATTGTTTCAAAAGGCTGCAGGGCACAGCATGGACTTCCATAGACAGGCTACACCTGCACCCTGGAGAACAGGATTCTGGCTATGGTACATTGTACCCTCAGTGCATACAGCTCCCAGCAGTACTAATTTCACTTTAGGTGACCGGCACTGCTATGGGAGAACTTGTGTGTGGAGAGCATGGGTGACAAGTGAAGTCAAGATCTGGAAGCATTGTGGCCTGGGCTGGACCCTTTTGGGCAGGCTGTCTAGTAACAAACACCTTCAGCATTAGAATGCTTGGAGAATCCTTGAGAATTCAGTAGCATAACAATACTCCACTATTGCCTGTGAGGAGAAAATTTAGGGGTTGGTGGAGTACTAAGCATTTAGCATGTAAGTACAGCAACCCCATCCAGCATGAAGTGCTACTTTGCCACTACTCCAATGACTGCATCTTCCACCTCAGGCTTCACAGGCATCGCTCCACTCCCAAAGAGCTTGAACTTCATTGTTCCTTACTCATGCGAACCCACAGTGCTAGCCAGTAATCCCAAAGAAGGGTGAGCATTTACTGCCTTCTTGATTACCGACAGTGCTTCCAGCCAGAGTACTGACAGGCTGCCTGAGGGGCAAGCTGGCGGTGTTTCAAACCCGGGATAGAGAGCAAAGGACCTGAGATGTAAAAGGCAGTGCAGTGCCTGTCTCTAACAGCAGGTGGCAAGGAAAACTGCTGCATGGTTGCAGTTAGGAAGAAGGTAGTAGCATTCCAGAAAACACTCCTCAAAGGGAGTGAGGAGTGAAGCTATCACAGTTTTCTGTTTCACAGGTCTCCTCTGTCTCTTCACTACAATTACACTGACTTTCCTAACTGCCAGTATGTGACCAAACCATCTGCACCACTTCCTGTAAGGACTGAAAGGATGCCAAGAAACACAAAATAGCCTTGATGAGTATGTGACAGATGAAAGAAAAGTCAAGCATCAAAGACGGCAATACCCATGTGCACCTGACAGGCCAACCTCATTTAAACAAAACAGCCAGAAAGCTCCAGATTCAGTTTGGCCACAACATGAGTGCTGTGTTCAGTTTTGAAACCCTTGCTACAACAAAGATATTGAAGTGCTGGAGCAGGTCCAGAGAAAGGCAATGAAGCTGAAGGGTCTGGAGAACAAGTCTTCTGAGGAGCAGGGATCTCAGGGATCTGAGATTGTTTAGGTTAAAGAAGAGGAGGCTGAGGGAAAAACATTTTGTTTTCTACAACTATCTGGGAGGAGGTTGTAGTGGAGTGGGTGTTGGTTTCTTCTCCCTAGTAACAAGTGATAGGAGAGGAAATGGTGTGGAGATGCACCAGTAGATGTTTAGATTGGATATTAGAAGAAGCTTCTTCACTGAAAGTGCTACGAAACACTGGAATAGATTCCCCAAGAAGGTGGTTGAATCACAGTCCCCGGAGCTGTTTAAAAGATGTAGAGCTGTGGTGCTGAAGGACGTGGTTTGGCAACAGACTTGGGTAGAGTTAGATAATAGTTGGACTTGATGATCTCAATGGTCTTTTCCAACTGAAATGATTCTATTATTCATTGCCCCTGATCTTATGAGTGGGTGCAGAGATGGGGAGAACCCAGAAAAAGCCAGTACTCTCATTCAGGTCATTCCAGTTCCTAATGAATCCATGTCTCAGCAGAGCTGCCTGCTGAGTAGACATGAGAAGTTCTCTCATATAGCTTCTTTTTTACAGCAGAGCAATTCAACTCTATTTTCTTTCAATTATTCTAATAAATCGCTCTAATAAATGCCTGTAGCAATGTGAACTAGGATGTAGACAGCAAGCACTGAGGTTTCAAGGACATGTCTGCACAAAAAAAAAAAAAAAAAAAAAAAAAAAGAAAATTTCCCCCCCTCTTATCTATGATGGAAGGTGAGCAGCAGCAGCAGCAGCAGCGGCAACAGCCATACTGGGAGCTGCCCTGATTTTATTTGGTCTTGGGATAAACCCAAGTTCTAAATTGTTAGCACAGAATTCCTATATCTCCTTGACTCCAGAAAGCATTTGTTTCCACACAGATGTGTTCTGCTGCAGTTCTGATTTAATTGAAGAGATGAACTGTTGCAGGTCATGTACAAGCTCACTGAGAAGAACTATGTACAGCTTTTTGAACACAATGCCCCCAGCCAACAGTAAAACATGTTGCTCAGGCAACAGCTAGAGACACAAGGGAAAAAACATTCACAGCAGATGAGAGGCAATATTCAGCAAATGAAATGTCATAAAAACAGTGGGGAAAGGACAATCATAATCAGCTCTCAGATTTTAATCACAAAAGAAAAAAAAAAGACAGTAAAATTTCAGCCAATAAAATATTTCCATAATTTCTCTTTGACAGTCCCAGTTATGCAAGACAAAGTCACAGTTAACTAAATCAAGGAGTTATTCAACAACTATTACAGTTTGATGATGCCAGATGAAGATTGAGCCAACATGTTTTGTCTGTTCTTGGTGATCAACCAACTCTTTAAAATAAAAGGTTGGACAGAAGTGCTACATTTTGCTAAAAATTTACTGTTTAATTTTCATCTCTCTTCCATTCTGCTCTGTGCTGTCATCTTGCAGAACTGAAAAGGTTGGTTCTCAGCTTTGGTCAAATAATCAGATTTTTCAATACTTTGATGTAGTACCTTTAAACTAAGTCTTGTACCTGTATTAACACAGATAATGCTCTAATACACCGGGCACAGATTTTTTTGACTGAGCTTTGAGTTAATCTGGAAAATTCCTACCTCCCAGGAGGCTTTGTGAGAACAGACAAGTAAACAAAAGGCATTTGGGGGATCTGTAGCAAGAAAAGCTGGAGTACATGACTGCTGCAAATGATACATGCCATCAGCAGAGCCTGCACAAGTTAAGGACCGAGTGTCAGGTATCATTTCCAGCAGTGCAGGGAAAACGTGAGTCCTGAGGGAAGGAAACCATTTGCTCCACAGAGGGAAGCAATGCTCTGGGTGAAGGGCGAGCATCTCTTCTAGGTGGGCACTGACTGCCCACCAGCAGGTCTCTCGCCTGAATCTGTTCATCTTTAGAGATCCTTGAGCTCACAAGATGGTTCATGAAATCTTCCCTGCTCTCCTATATAACATACCTGAGCTGTTGCTTCCGGCCAGCATGGTTGGACTGACAGAGGATCTCCCCAGCCTGCTGGACACCACTGGTGGGCCTGGCGTTCCATCCCATTCCTGAGCTTTCCCTGGCTCCCTGGAGGAAGCTGTCCCATGATGGCCTCCCCTCTCTTTGTTTTCCAGCTTTGGTAGTGGTTCGGTGCTGTGACTTCTGATCTTCAGCTCATCTAATGGTTCTACAAAACACAAGAGTATGTTTCGCTATGGAGTGTCTGTCAATTACCAACATCATATAACAATCTTTTGCTTGATATTCAATATATACCAATCACAAACCTTTTAAGGAACAAATATATAATTATTTTCCATCTAGGCTTAAACCCTACAATTTCCATGGATTTCAATACACTTTTTTTCACTGTTGAAATGATACACAATTGAGCAGATGGACAAAACACAACTTTTTTTGTTACAACGTTTGTATGCTGGGAAAATATTTCTGAATGCTGTATCTGAACAAGTGACTTTTTTTTATTAATAATTTTTGGAAATTATTTGGAACTCTTTTCAGTTATTACTTCACTGCAGATAGGTTCTTCTTCAGCCACTTGCTAAGGAAGTTCTTTCCCAAGGCAAAGTTGTGCAATCAACACATCCCTACTCCTCAGAAGTTCTGATAATGAGTACACAATGCACGGAACTTGCCAGTGTAAATATGTTGGGTGTGCCCAGCATCATAACCTAGGGTATAAAATATCACTTGGTTGGAAAATCATTGGAGTCACAAAATGGTTTTCTGCTTGCAACACCATGAGTCAATCAATATAAAGAGGAGAAAAAGCCAAAGAACCATTGAATGCTTTCACAAGTGAAGCAGTGATGTCTGCTTTCTTCATGGCTGCTGGGTTTTGGTTCTTTTCTGGACTCTTTCATGTCTTTTTGTGCAGGTTGAGCAACGCAAGGAGAAACAGTTCATTCTTGTTTTCCACCTGTGACTGTGTAAAATTCATATGAAAAGCCAGATACAGAGGAAACATTAGATTGCTTTTAGTTGTAGCAGCCAATTACTGTGCTAGCCAGTTACTTGAAGTGTTGCCGAAGTGTTTTGCCTCCTTTTAGCAAAAATCCCACCCAAATCCCTTTGAATTTGGAATTTTACACCTCATATTTAAGCCCAAAGACATCCTTACATGATATTCTAGAGAGTCAGGCTTTTAAATGAACCCCCTGATGTACCTTAATTTCTGTATGTATCTGCAGCTTTAGAGTTCACGTTTGAGAGTGATGGACAATCCTCCCGTGAGCCCTATCTCAAAATCTTTTTGTGGCTACAGAATTTGAGGAGTCAAGCACTGTAAAGCACCATGTGGTGGTTTGGGCTAGGTGCCCTTTACGACAAAGTCCTCTGAAAAGAGATAGAGAGTCCCAAGGGACAGACCTGGTCACCCCAGGATACTGTAACATTTTCTGGTATCACAATTTACAAAGCAGTGCCAGCTGATCTCTCTCTCTTCTCTCTGATTCTCCTCCCTCAGCTTCTCCTCTCCTTGTGGAGAATGGCATTTCCACTTGCCCCATGGTTTGTGTGGGGAGGTCGCTCCTAGCCGGCAGGGAATTGTGCCATGCATCACGAGGCCTGCTGAGGCCTTGTGGGCCTGAGGTGAAGAGCGCAGTTACAGCCTGCTCTCAGGCCTGCTGGAGTTGGAGGGGGTGGAGGATTCTAGAAGGTTTAGATCTGATAAGCTTGCCCTAGTTTTGCCAATCAGTCTGCAGCATTATATTTTCACTCCCCGAGAGGAGCAAATATAATTTCTGTGTTTTGGTATTGGGTAGCTCTTGGCCCTAAAGCAGCACACACCAGGAGCCATTCAGAAGCAGATCTCGGCAGCTCCCCAGGGCGTCTGTGTGGCATGGCCAGAGACAATGACCATAGCTGTCTCAGCAGCCACTTCCTCTTCCAGTTATACCCATGGTCAGGAACTGATGATACCCAACAGGAACTGGATGATACAGTTCCAGAAAAAGAATCACAGCCCAACTCCTTTGGTTTGTCTGTGGCTCAAAAACCCACAGGCAGTTTACCCTGGCTATAGCAGGCAGTCTAAGATACAATATTAGATACCTACGTGACATGCCAGAGACCCTGCTCCTGCACAACAGCAACAGAATCTGATGGTGTTTTGAGTTCTTGCCATTCCAGTCTGCAAGTGAACTTGAGGAGCAACACTACAGTCAGCTTGAAGGTTTCTCAATGTAGTATCATAGAATCACAGAATGGTAAGGTTGGAAGGGACCTCAAGATCATCTAGTTCCAACCCCCTGCCATAGGCAGGGACACCTCATACTAGTACAGGTTANATGTAGGGAATGTGTAAAGATATCTAACTGGATATGCAGCGCAATATGTAACCAGCAGTATATTTAATTAAGTGTTACCAGTTAATAATAAAATTAATGTTAATGGACATCATGCCACAACCTTCATGAATACTTTTCTGTTTTAATTTCTCACAGTAGCAACACACCGTGGGAGAAGAGTAAAACTACCCCAGATTAGCAAGTCACGTAAAGAGGATTCCATGACGTTTCATGAGGCAAAATCCTTCACAATTCAAAGCTCTTCCTTGAACTTTTAGGTCACTTACCTACTTTAAGATATGCAAAAATGACCCTGTAATGAAAATCTAAACTGCTTCCCTTGCTTGGTAACCCCAGCAGAGTACAAAGTTCAGGAGCAGTCAGTATCAATGTAACATGACATCTGCCTTTTGGGGACCTCTGCTACACAGTGTCTGTGACACAGCTCTGTCTGTGACTGCACAAAGATACATGCAAAGAGATGCAGAACCCACATTATAACTAGACTTGAACCATTTCAGTTATCAATAAAAATGCCTATATATATATATATATATATATATATATACACACACATATTTATTTTCTATCCAAATCAATGATGTGCTTTTTCACAGAACAGATAAACACAATCATATCTGATTGTTTTTTTTTTTCCTTTACAACAGTGACATTCACTTCTTTAAGACATTACTTATCCAGGGAAAGAAAGATACCAACAGAGCTAGGAAATTCTTTGGAAATGCACCCAAGTCTCTTTTCCACCACTACAGGATGTTTCTAGGTTGCAGGCCTTCCTTTCCAAGCAAGACAAAAGCCAAAAGGACAGAATACACTTTAAAGAAATCAGTATCTTAAATGCATCATTTGACAGGTTTAATTTGCTGCCATTGGGCTGCCACTGGCAATGTGTGATTACCTTGGTGAGAACCTTCTCTGCGGGTGTCTCATTGACACCACTTCACTACCACCCCTTGAAATTCCACATGCTGCTGCAGCCAGCCTGTATTTCAGTGGAAACACTCTGGTTGAGAGCAGAGCTGAGGATTTATCCACTTCAGTTTACTTAATAGAGAAGCATTTGTACTTGTTGCCTGATAAAAATGATTTGTGTGTTCTTAGTTCTATTATCAGCCGAATCAAAGCACAGCAGTTCTCTGTGACCAGCTGGGAACTAGGGAAATATTCAGACTAAATAAAGATTTGGCTTCTAGTCTGCTTCTTTATAAGGTGTAGAAAATCAGTTTTCAGCTGGCTGTCTAGACTTTGTAAATTTGCATTCCACTATCCCTTCTTGGGGATTTTCAGTCAGTTTATCTAAAAAGTAATATATTCTAGAAATGAAAAGCAGATTGGATCAGATTGCAACGTCATGCACCCCATCACAGAGCCTGAATCATTATTATTTGGTGATCACTATCACTAACATTGATACACAGTCAGGAAAATGTGTCACTGGTTTGGATCGTTTGCTATAACACAACTTTGCTGCTCACTTTGCTTTTGCTCAAATATTTTTGGAGAATTTCAGAATAATCTTGGCTTCCTTAATAACTATCAGTGAGAACCCAATCAGCGTGCTGGATTTTGCTCAACTGAAAGAGAATCTCACAGAATCTCAGCATGGTGGGGTTTGGAAGGCACCTTTGGAGATCATCTAATCCAATCCCCCTGTTAAAGCAGGGTCACCAGCAGCAGGTTGCCCAGGATCACAATGTCCAGGCAGGTTTGGAATCTCTCTAAAGACTCTGCAGCCTCTCTGAATAGCCTGATCCAGGGCTCCAGCATCATCACAGCAAAGTTTTTCCTCATGTTCAGATGGAACCTCCTGGATTCTAGTTTGTGCCCACTGCCCTTTGTCCTGTCACTGGGCAGCACTAATAAGAGTCTGGCCCCATTCTTGTTCCTCCCACCCTTTAGATACTGATTAACATTGAAAAAATCCCCTCTCATTCTTCTCCAGGCTAAACGGCCTGAGGTCTCTCAGCCTTTCCTTGTGAGAGCATCTTTGGAGCCTCTTCTGGACTCTCTTCAGTAGTTCTCTGTCTTTCTTGAATTGAAGAGCCCTGAACTAGATGCAATACTCCAGTTGTGGCCTCATCAGAGCAGAGCAGAGCAGGGGGCGAACCTCCCTCAACCTGTTGGCCACACTGAATGCAACCCAGGAGATCACTGGCCTTCTTGCACATTGCTGCCTCACGATGAACATATCCAGCAGCACTCCCAGCTCCTTCTCTGTGGAGCTTCTTTCCAGCAGATCAGCCCCTAACCTGTACTAGTGCAGGCAGTTATTCCTCCTCAGGTGCAGGACTCTACAGTTGTCCTTGTTGAACTTCATGAGGTTGCCCTCACTGTTAAGCTTCTCTCCAGCCTGTGCTCAGTTCTAACATGCCCATAACAGCCCTGGAAACACAGAACACTCCCCTCCTAGGGCACAGCACATCACTGGGACCTTCTACTTGATGTCCCAGTCACTTGAATGTTTCCATACTGGCAGCTCCTCTCTGCTGCAAATGCGGCTCCATGGAGCAAGCTTTAGTGGTACAAATTTCTCTTGTAAAAGCTCCATGTTGATTGCTCCATGTTTTTGCCATCACAGTCAGGCACAAGTTGTTGGTAGAAAGCAGAAACCATAGATGGCTTCCAGCTATGGTTACCTGTGGGTCAGTGACCTTAACCTTGACTGAAAATTAAACCAGTTTGTTTTAAAGAGGGCAACCCTTTGTAAAAGCTACAGCAGGATTCAAATAGTGGCTTTGTTTACATTGATCCCACACTGAAAGCATGAACCAGACACATATATATTCTACTGAAAAGTAACAGTGGCTGCTGCACAACTTTTTCCTTATATTTTAGTTGAGAATTGCAGAAACAGATATGATCTAAGTTACCTCATGCTGTTGAAAACCTTAATTTGGAGTTAGGAGATACTGAAGCTCAGTGTTAGCATTGGGAACTCACTCAATCATCTGATGGCCAGAGGCAAATCTTTTCAGAGTCAAGCACTGTATTTTGAAAGCTGAAATTATTATGGAAAGTATCTTCATTGTTCAATAATTCGTAAGTCAAAATAGGACATAAAAATGTAAATTCCACGAAATAATTCACTGCTTTAAATATTTATGGATACAGTTGGTTGAACTGCCATAAAGGCATTTAAGTGTTTCAAGCACTTGCAGGTGTTGTTGTATTTCAATATTCAAAAATGTGCATTTTTCTCCTTTCTCCTGAATCTCAGGTTTTTCCACTTCAAGAGCAAGATGAGGTCTAAAATCTCTCAGAGATAACATATTTTACCATTTTTCCCCTATGAAAGTTTCCCCAACAGATGCATACTGGACAAGGCTGGCACTGAACTGTTGCACCAGAAAGCCTGTAAATGCTAAAGAAAGTGAGAAACAAACTACGTTAGTCAGGGTGTGGCTTGGGCTGCAGCAAAATGAAAAGTATATCTACAGAAAACATCCTACCTGAGCAGCTATCACTGACATGAATCTGTAGGCTGTGGCCAGTCCGCTACTCTGCTCTTAAGCGCAAATTCATTACAGGTCCTGGTGTATCCTTAGTGCAACCTCAAGTGATAAACAGCAAAACCTCTATTACAGCTCAGGGTTTGGGGGAAGAAAGAAGAGCAATTGTTTTGAGGAACTTAAAAGCAGGGTTGCTGTCTGCCGTCTCTCCTAGCTGAGAGCTGAAATGTGTAAGCTAATTATCCATGCATTATTCATTTACTCTTCCTTCTGTGTGTTTGTTATAAAGCTAAATAAATAATACATCACTTTGGGTACCACTGGTTTACTGTAGGACATCAATGGTCTCAGTCACAGGGTCTAAACTTTAGTGTACGCACAAGGGCATGAAGTAGAGCAAGTCACTTGAAGTGGAGTTTAGACATGATTCAGAGCTCCTGATCTCCAGCTCCATATATCAGACCTCACATTGCAGGGCTAAAAGGTGGGTATGGACCTGACTGACAGAGAAGAAGCAGAGCATCCCCATGGCACAGCTGTAGGGGTGTGATGTGGGATTAAACTGCAGACAGCATGCATGTATGATGATGGGAACTACCAGGGACATGTCCTAGGCTCTAGCTTGTGTCCCAATACCTGGAGCAGAGATGCTGAGATGCAGCAGCTCTGTTCGGTGAGCCAGAGTGATGACCAGAGAACAGACACAGCTCCACCAGTGTCCCATGCAAACTGACAGCATCACAACAGTGTGCCCACTTCAGACTGGCCACTTTCATGAACATCAGATGTGCAGCAATATCACACCCTTGCAGGAATCCCAGTTTCTGCTTTCTGGACACCATGGATTTTATTGACCTTTGTAACATGTTTAGAAATCAGAATTGTCTTTCAACAGCTTTCTGACTCTGATCTGCACAGCTGTAAATTTTACCCCAAAGAAAACTAATAGGCTATTCATACCACATGCAAGAAACATGGATAATGCTCAGTACTTGAGCCGTTTCCCCCCAAAAATAGGAGTGCATTACACTGACAGTGAAAGCCATTTCCTCATCTTTATTAACTATGGTAGTTTGTCTATTCTGACTTCATCCGCCTGCTAATTAAGCAGAAGTTTGCTTTGCATATCAATTTTTAATACCCTTTTCTACAGTTAAGTGTGAGTTGCAGCAGCCAGCTTGTTGAATTAAAAGCAGCTCTGACCTAGTTCCATGCAAAATCAATAGAGAACCAGAAAGAATCTCACAAACCATCTAACAGTTAAGGAGACATGGCTGAAATGTTTTTCAGTGTTCACTGAGCACATGGTTCTCTGAGCAGCCTAAGGTTTAGTTTGGTTTATAGGGTGAAATACTGCTGCAGACCTGCAATGACCAGCTCTGCCTGCCGCAGGCAGCAAAGGGAGGGGAATGGGGGCTGCTGAGGAAGTGTGCTTGGTTGGTTTGCCATGGCTATTGCACGGTTGCTAAATGGGCAATCCTGGCTAGGAAAATTCCATACTGCAGTGTACTGAAGACTAACAAAAGAAGGGATAGATTTATACTAAAAGATCATCCAGAGCTTTAGAATTAAAAAAAAAAAAAAAAAAAAANNNAAAAAAAAAAAAAAAAAAAGATGAAAACTGCAAGTGTTATAATCTGGAAGAAGAGGAGAGACTCAGTTGATAAGACTTGACTGCTTTCCTTCCCAAACTCATCCATTTTTCTGCACACTCTGTTGTTTGAGTCACTATGCAGCCTTCATGCTTGGATGAGGAAACAATGGTTTGATGGGCACTGCACATGTCCTGGCACCATACTGCAAGAAGCCAGAAAGCAAGGCTGAGCCAGGACAGTTGAAATATACAGGCACTAAGAAAACTGTTTCTGTAGAAAGTTCATGACCCCAAGTTTTAAAACTTCACTTCAAAAATATCAACCTTTCATAGAAGTGCTAACTGTATTAAACTTGTCAACATCTTTCTGGTCAAGTTCTCTGCTGAAAAGCAGCCTTTGAACTCTATCAGCAGTTTGAATGCATGTTTTTTCCATTGTCTGACCACTTCCATTTCTTCTCAAGTGCATGACTTTGCCTGGATTTTGCCGCAAACAAGAATCTGTTTGTTGTTAGTCAGATAGTGATGGAAAGTGGTTATGAAAGCTGAGGATAGAAACTCATTCTCGTACTTTCACACATTAAAAAACCCCAAATCCAAACAATTAGAAAGTTAGAGTCAAAATCAGTCTTTTCCTGGCTATTTTGTCTGTATTTTGACTACATTTATGAAAAGCATTTTTACTAATGCTTTGCTCTTTGATTCCATTAGAGAATGAGAAAATTTGCCTTTCATTATCAGAACAAATGTCCTGTGTGTACAGCTCCTCTTCTACCAGTAAAAGGAATCCTGATGTTGACTTATCATTGGCCCAACTTGTCCCTTGCATTCAGTTTTACAAAGCCAGGCACAAGTGTAGAGGCTGTGCCAAGCCTAGCTGAGTCAGGGTCCCAGGCACCGTTTTCTCTACAAGCTGACACTCAAGGTTTCTCCTGATTACAGAATGAAACCTGTACGTCATTCTGCCGCCTTATACTTTTTAACAGTCAATAATTTTATCCGCTCCCCCCCCCTCCCACACACACACTTTGTAGTCAGAGCTTTCATTTTGTGAACTGGTTTTACTCTTGCTAGCCAAGCCAAGGTTACCGTTAAGCCATGACAGCACTGGCTTGAGATCCTGAGGACTTAGCGGAGTTGCAGATGGCCTTAGATCAGGCCTGTGCTTGCAAGATGTGGCTATTACTGCTCTGACAAGCAAGCAGAGCAGCTAGGGTGGCTGACACAAGTGTCTCTGTGTTCCAGCATGTATAACCTAAATATAAACCATGCTAACATGGCCCAAGCAGTAAAATAGCTATAGATTGCCTGAAAGAAGGTATTGTTTAAGTTACAAAATTTGTATTGTTTAAGTTACAAAATTTAAGTCACAGACAAAAATAAAATAATTTTCATCTCCAGCAAAATTAAGCACACAGCTTCTCTTCCTCACATGTGTAGTGGGAAGAACAATAGTTCTCCTTACTCGTTTCTAAATGTCGGATTAAATGCTAATTACATGTTACTGTTTTAACAAAAAAGTAATTATTAGGGATGGATAATTCTGTTGAGAGGAGTAAAAGTAACCTTCATCTTCACATCACATCCAATGTAAATGAACCTAATTTTTTAATACGCATTATTATCCTGACAATTTTTTCCTCAGTGCTCTTGTACCTCTCCACTTACCTATTCCCAGCATGTTTGTACACCCTGACAGCCTCATGGCTCAATATTTGAATCAATGTTACACACATAACCCAAATAAAGCTTTCTAACCGGTTGATTTCTCTTGTTACTGATGGGCCTTTTGAAGGCCCAGAGGAAAATTCTCTCAGTTAAGAGCCTAAAAATTTGTATCAGAGTATTACAGGAAGATTAGACAACACGTTGATGAAAATGTGTAGTATATTGTAAGGTCATCCCCTATTTTTTCTCAGACTGTGTGTAATTTCACTATAACATTCTAGATACCCAGGTACCTTGGTTTGCAAAGTGGTTTTGCAAGGAAAACCAGTCAGAGACAAAGGAAAGGACCTCTCCTGCCATCATTTATCATGGGATCCCCTGAAATACATTTTATCGCATACTCCCAGGAGCTTTGGATTGGACCTTTGATGATGAGGTTTAAGAACTGGCCTCACTCTGCCAGGAATCAAATCAAACAGATCAGGAAAAATTTGTTTTCTAAAAACTGATACATAGACCATTTCTCAGTCTGTGTTTCCCAGCTCAGGAAGATAAAGGCGTTAAAAAAAAACACCAAGAGGAGAAATAGCAGTCAGAGGTACTGCAGGATTTTAGAACTGAGGGAGGAAACTTTGTCCATTCTTTTATTTCCCTGCAAGGTTCCTGCCATCTCCTCTTAAAATCACAGAGCTTCTACAGCCAGAGCTGTGTCACTGTAAGCACAGATAAGGCATTTAATTAAACTCCATCTCTTGTAAAGATGCAGTGACAGCAGCTCAAGAGATCAGGAAACCAGGCTTCAGATCATAAGCCAGCATGTAAAAGACTTTCATTTAACAATGATTTTGAGCAGCTCCTCTGGCTATGATGTAGATATTCCAGTTTCTGGGGAAAAAAAGATAGATTTTTGGTTTGTTCGTGGTAAATCTTGGGGAAACTGTTATATTCTGCTCTCTTTGAAACTTGCACAGTATTTCACCTTCCTAAAGCTCACAGTGCTTGTTGCAGAAGTAGTGGAGTGGTCTGGGGGATTTTGGTTATTTTTGCTAAACAAAACTGTGATTTAGCTTAAACAGATTTCATTATCTTTAGGTACTCACTTGTGGAACATCTCCAAGTGTTTTATGAACATCATGTGTCTTAAACTCAAGCACAACAAATGTGAGCCTTCCTACTACCGGTCTCTGATTTTTGGAAGTTAAGGAGCAAAAATGCACTGGGATCCTAATGCAAAAAACATCTGATTCTTAGAGAAGACAATTCCGGGTCCAGTGTCTGGTCATAAAGAAAAGTTCTCAAATATCTAGCCTTCAAACAGGAACCTCAACTGCCAAAGCCAAAGGTGTCAGAAGCACCAACTGGTCTCATCAGAAAGCCATTGCTCCAGACAGCCAGCCAAGGCAACCCACCAAAAGATGGTGGCGAGTCCACTACAGTCTCCACTCACTGCTTTCATCCACATTGTCATGAACTTGCTTTGTCCTTTTCACAAAGCCAAGATGCACAGGTATCTTCTTACATCTGAACTGCTATTTCTGTGTAAACGGCTGCAACACATGGTCAAAAGATTCTCTCCAAAATCCCTGTAAAGAAAACTGACACCAGCAACAGGCTCCATGCAATTTTCAAGCAAATTATCTCTGAGTGACACCAGTTAGAGATAATCAGACAATCTCTTAACATCTCTAATGGGTGTACACATCTCTCTCTTCAATCCCACCATACACTGTTGTAGCAGACAGAACCAAAGCACAGACCCTATCAAACCCAGTAGCTCCAAGGAGAGATGGATGAGTGTGGGCTGACAGTCACAGCTGCCACCCACCAGGCATGTTCCGTCTAACCTTGACACCACCATTCTGGCTGGTTTCATTCCACATGGCTGCACCAGCTTCCCAAGGAGAGGTTACATCAATAAAACAGTACCATTCCTTTAAATCAGTGTTGTTCCATTCCTGTCCTCTTTCTTCAGTTCCTTAGTTCTCACAAGAGGAGGATGCAGATACCCTGCACTGATCCCACCTTCCCCAAAAGACAAGAAGAACTACAAAATTGTGTTCAACCTTTTTGTTGAGGATAATGTATGCTTGTGGGAAACATCACCAGATGAAACACTTCTTACTGCTATCACTGAACACCCATAAACTGGTCATAATTTATGTGGGCCTGTTGGAAACAAAATGACAGAATCTCTCCATTCACTGTCCTGCTGTATGCCTACATCACTCTGAATGCAAGCTGTTGTAGTCACCAAGGACACATTCATTTCCTTGAAGCTAGAGACACAGATGGTGTAAACTGGAGTAGCTCTCCTGATTTCAAAGCAGCAGTGATGATTTACAAGTGCTAAGGATTTGGCCTAAAGGTCAAGACGTTCCTCTGGCTTAGAAAGCTCTGTTCAGGAAAAAAAAAAAAAAAAAATCAATGGCACTTAAAGCTGCAAAGCTATTATCATTACCCATGGCCTTAAGTGCAACACATCTTACTTTGCTTTTTCACAGCAGTGAGGTAGGTGCTGGAAAGTGAACTTAAGGCATTCCCCCCCTTTATTTTTAACAATTTTCAGACAACTCACATACTTCTGTATATTAAATCTCATGAGAAAATGCCTTTTTCAGTCCTTTACCTGAAAACAACTCTCATTTTGAATCTTAACAAAAAGGAAATAGCTTTACCTCTGCTGATTTTTCTTTCTTACCTCTTGCAAGCTTATAACTTCTTCATAGAAAGGAAGGCTGATGAAATTGCTAACCAGAAATCCTATCAAACAGTCAAGCAATATAAACAGAAGGAATAAAAAAATCCGTGCAGATAATCAGACACGGCAGCTGTTTCCAGAAAAACCTGAGCAATTATTTATGAAATTATGTCTTCTTCAATGCCTCTGCACACCGCCACAGTCCCGGGAGGGCCTGCTTTGCTGATGAGCCTAAATTGCTGAATTAGAAGAGGAGACAATGTCGTGGTACCAATTAGCAAAACCATTCTGGATCATCTCAAAAGGCATGTTTTCTGGTTTAATGAAATGCCTTCAGCTTAAAAGTGGAGGGGACATCCCACCCAGCAGTGACTTGAAATGTCTTTAAAGCAGACCTACTCTCTCTTGTGAAAGCAGCAAGACAACAAAGGACAGACCATGTATTTCAATCAAGGAGCAGCTACCTACTGATTTATCCAACTGAGCCCTGGGTCCTTGAGCCTGGAATTGCCCTTGGTGCCAAACAGGGTAGTGATGGCATGGCTATGGCAGGGGATTTGCACCCGGGGATGCACAAGCTGCCACGCATCCTTTCACAGATCTTTTTTGTACCTCTGCATCCCAGCTCACTCCTTGCCTTGTAAACCCAGGTGCCAGTTGGTTTCCTGCCTTTTGCCACTTAGCTACAGGGCCTTATTCTCACGTTATGACTCCTCTCCAGTTACTGCTTGTGATTGTTGATTTGGGAACACATAGCAGCTTCAATAAGCAGGAGGCTCCAGCTGGCCAAGCTAGCTGATATGGATGAAAAAAAATGATCCAGTTTCTGCCTCTTTTAAACCACAGTAGCTAAGGATTGCTTGTGAAGGACAACAACAGGTATGTCTGAAACAGCATTCAAGACCACCTCTAACCTCTGAGGACTGATGTTTTCTTTCACAGGAGTTCTGCCAACTGTTAGGGTGCATGATCATGTTATCCCACACAAAAGCAGGAAAGGTTAGAGACCAAGCAATGACAGTAATTTCTATCTTTTCCACACTTATTTTTCATGCTTTATATCTTCAGTTTTCCATAGGGGTTCTTCTCTATCTTTTTGCTTTTGTGAAATTATTTAATTTCTAATTGGGCCTTAACATTTATTTTCCTTTGTTCTTCTCTCCCCGCCTTCATAACTGTGCTCTAACACATATTTAAGATGCTAACAGCACACGAGTGGATTTCTAGAAGAACTCAGCATAATAAGTGAGCTGCTTATAAAACCCAGCTATGCACATCATGGTTGCAGCCAGTGGGTGCTGAGCGCATTCAGCAACGTCTGGTGCTTCAGTAGATGCTCTTATCCTTAGAAAATGTGTCCCTGAGGTGACAGTCTCCTTAGAATCACTGATTTATCCCAGTTTCCCCCTAATGCAATTCTAGTCAACTCCAATAAAATGGAATAAAATGAGAGGGGGATAAAAAACCCCAAAAATGGCAGAAGAGTAAAGAAAACAATACAGAAAGGCTACAAGGGCAGCTTTGCTCACGTATGAAAGCTGCTGACTGGAAATTAGGTTGGAGCAGTCCCTGTCCTCAAAAAGAACCTCACTCAAAAATGCCAGAAACTAAAAGCCAGTGAACACATTCAGAGTTTGGAATCATATGCCAGATTTCCACCAAGTCAGTTGCAGCAATAACCATAAAGATGAGAGAGAATTTCCTCTGTAACTGCTGCAATATTTTCCAAATACACTCAGCGAATATAAAACTTCCTATTGTGCTATTTTTTAGTGACTAGCATATGGCAGTGAGAGCTTCTGAGAAGTCACAGAGGGTCAAGCCTTGGAGAATTCAGTGAGAAAGTTGCTTGAGATGTGCTCAGAATAATTTTTTAGTTTAGAAGCAAATATTCTCAGTTTCCTAGCATGATTTCATAAGAGTCATGTAACTTCTTTTTAGTGTTTATTATCATCTAAATCCTGGAAATCTTTCTGTGTGCTGAGAGCAAATTACCATGAAGTGACAACTATAATACCATGCCAGTTTCAGTCAGTCCTGTGCTCTACATTTGTTGTAATAACAAATAATCCAGAGTTGTCTGAGTGCCTTAGGCTTCCAGGAGCAAGACTGCTTTAACAGATCACACGGTTAGTCCAGTCTACACTACCTATCACAACGTATAACCATGGCAGGCACATGTGAGTGTCTGGGTAGATTCTATGTCCAAATCTCACAGTTTAGATACCTTACAGTGGATCATTTTAATGTAGCATATCAAAACATAAAATGTTCAACCTGTGTGTTCTCTATAAATCTCAGTGTGTCTTCTACGTCTGTGATATCTGAGCACAAACCTGGTTCCTGCTCAGTGCAGTAAATCCCACAGGATTAAGCCATACTGTAAACACCAGACAAATTACAATCGGATTAGATGGGCAGTCTGTTCATTTACTCCATACAGCTGCACTCCAGAGTCTTTTCATCACTGGTGTCCCTTTACAATATGAATGTTTTGTCCTTGAAGTAAATGAGCACAGTTTCTTTTTCATATCTCTCTTGTCTTACCATTTGTGACCAAAAAAGAACACATTTCTGCTTCTTAAAGAGCAGCAGAATGCTCCTGGAGAGGCCAAGAAGAAAGCTGTTCCTGGTAAAGGTCTGCAGGGCAAGATACACTGTTCAGTGAAAAGCTCCTTGAAAGGGCTGTGTTCAACCACAGTCAAACAGAATATAGAGAACATCTTTCTGGAGGCAGGTATGAGACAGCAGCATAGGTCTGCTGAATTTTCCCAGGACCTGCCACATTTGCTGCAGGAATTTTCAGAGGCTCCAAACCAGGTACTTCTGCCAACACTGGTATGCATAAACACATCCAACTTAGGAAGCTCACCAGGTAGATCTTGTGCAGCATAGGGTTTCTAGGGGATTTCTGCTCACTCATTGATAAAAGCATATTTAATACTGTTCAATATTGCTTGCACTTTGCCGAAATCTCCCTGTCACTTCATTACAATTATTTACAAATGTCACATCACATCCTTCATAATTGTCCCAAATTACAGGAATCATCTTGCCTTTTAGGTAAAAACTTGCTTCGATCCAGCACATGAAACTGGTGTTACAGTGTTTTTACTCCTGTAATCACTTAGTGAAACCCTCCTGAATCACAGAGCTGAGACTTCCCTAGAACAATATTTATGATTGCAGACCACGAAAGTATCAAAGCTAAATTAAGCAAAGTGCTTAATCCCAAATTAAGTATCCAGCTAACTCCATTTTCACAGAATCCCCTTGTGGTGGTGACTGGAAGGGATCTCTGAAAAATCACCCAGTTCAAGTCCCCTGCTAAAGAAGGATCACCCAAAGCAAGTTGCCCAGAATGGCAGCCTAGTGGATTTGGAATCTCTCCAAAGAAGGAGGTATTTCACCTCCAGCTTCTGATTTCAGTCAGTATTCCTGATTTGGAGAGAGATAAATAAAAATGCTGATGTTGTCTAGCAAAGTCCTTGAATCAGGAGTGATGCTTTGCATGCCAACCCAAACCACTGCCACTTCTCTATGCTTGCGCATGTGCACATTCTCACTCAGCTGCAGAGGTGCAAAGCAGGCAGCCTCTGCCTGTGAAAACCCAAGGAGAGGGGTTCTGGTGAGCCACCTGAACATGACTCAAAGCGTTGGTAGCATACTGCCATGACTGATACAAGAGAGCAGCACAAAGACAACCAGAAAGGTGGTGCAGAATTCTCTTCTGCAGTAATATGGCAGCCTCGAAACCAGAACATCCTTCCTGCATCAGGCACAGACCAGTTTATCACATCGTCTTTAAGATGCTACAGCTGCCAAGCAGGGCTGATACAGCACTTAAACAAAGGATCAGCTCTTCTGTGAAGAGAGCTTCTCCACTAGGCAGGTGTCAAGAATTCAGTGTCATACACTGATTTTCCTGTAGGAAAAGGTGTATGGAGCCCACCTTGCACTCAGACAGATGGTGTTACGGCTTCATTCCATGGCAAGCCTTTCTTTGGCAACACCAAACAAAATGGTTTGTAATAGAAATACTGCTGCCAGGTTCTATTTTCCCTCACACCTCTGACTCCTGCTGATTTCTTTCACAGCTCCTGTATTTCCCTAACTCAGAAACAGGTGTATGCAGTGTAAGCCTGAATGTGTCTGGAGCAAGGATTTTATGACACATCTTGTGAAAAGTCAATATTGGCTTAAGGTTTTCCTGTAAAGCTTCCTCCCATGCTTTACACCATGTGTCTGGGGTGTTGGTTTTCAGATCAATTTACAATGTGGCTTCTCAACCAACCAGAGCAGCACAGCTGAGAGGGATGTTCTGTGGCATAGTGCGGAAAGAGGCAGCAGGAAGGATGGTTTCAGTTGGTACTGCTGGCTGCCATCATACACACCGTGATTACTGGTCAAGTTAAGGATGATCAATGGATCTGCCAAAGGCAACTACTGGTAGTTTTGCTGCAAGCTGCTTGGACAATTACCGTGTCTTAGAATCCACAAAGAACAGATGTGGCATGGTGAAAACATCCCAACTCACGTGGGACTCTTACCGCTATGGAAAAGTTAACCAAAACTGACTACTTTTGCAAGACCGAGCCGTGAATTTTACTTTTGTAGTGCAGTGTGCAGATGTAAAAATCTTAAAAACTCTAACAACATGATGGGTAAAGCAATTTAACTATAAACACTTTTCTTCCTCTTACAAAAAAAAAAAAATTATACAAGAAACTCAGAATTTGGAGGTATTTGATTTTTTTGCAAATGCTTGATTTAGCAAAACATAGTGAAAGATCTTATTATATAAGGAAGAATGAGGGAAAATTACATCAAGAACTTACTTTCTGCAGGTTCCTTAGATCTTCTGCCACTGGAGGACTTCCTCAGGAGACTTCGTCCTGAGGTGAAGAGGCTGGTTAGTTCCTCCAGAGGACTGGTGGGTGTCCGAGAACGGGAACCACTCTGAGATGATGACCCATAGGTACTGACTGAGACATTTACCATCTTTCCTCCTTCTTGCAATGTGTTCCTGGCTGTAGAATGAGGCACTGATGGAGAGCTTCTTGAGAGACTTCCTGAATGTACAGAGTCATAAGGTGGAGGTCTTTTGAGGCTTAAAGGGGTAAGAGACCTACCCATACTGACAGGAGAAGGTGAGGCAGAGTGACTTTTAGGATAACCATGTGGAGACTGTGTTCTGTATAGGGTAGAAGGATGAGGAGGTGAAGAGGTGTGCCCAGCAGTGCTAGTTCCATGAGAAACTGTCTGGTCTTTCTCCAATTTTTGATGGCCTGGTGTATGAGGTGGCAGTGAAGATGGAGAAGCTCCAGCTTGTTGTTTGATGTAAGACACATTTTCTAACACTGGAAGCTTTGTGACCTCCAGTGGAGTGAGAGGAGACTCGTCAGAATTTGGGGAACACTGTACTGGTGCTGGTGGAAACACCAGCAGTGGAGGTCTGTGAGAAAGCAGATTTGGAAATGGTGGGGGTATGTCACAAAGCAAGCCCTTGGGAGTAGATGGCACTGGAGACTTGGTGAAATCTAGGTCAGGCACTGTGGGAGTAGCACACTGAGAAGAACAAGTGTGATGGTCATATTCACATTGACATTTCGAATCTTGGCCTACATCATCAAATATAGGGTATTTCATCTCCTCATAGACTGCTTCACTTTGGTCATCCTCATCTTTTTTGAAGTCTCTGAGAATATTCCCGACCATTTCAATATAAACAGGCTCTTCTTCCTCTGTATCTGGGGCAGGACTGCTGACCTGTGACAAAGAGGCATCCCTTGTGAGCATTGTCTTCACGGGGCCATGCTTTTTGATATATGTCTCATCAAAAGATGTGCTTAGCTGAGTGTTTGGATTTCTTTTCGGCTTAGGTGGTGGAATCTTCTTTGTGTACTCATCACTGTGAGGTCTTGGTTTGGCTGACACTGAAAACAGAGCAGAATATAAATTTATCAGGGGTATGTAACACTTTGTCAACTACAGGATCCTTGTTACGGTGTCATAAGATTGGAATGGATTTCCAGGGCCCAGCCCAGTGCTGGCTTTCCTCTGGTATTACATCAGAAGAACACTGTAAAAATAACACACTCTTTAAATCCCTCCTAATCTTTCTCAGAACTCCAGTGTTAAGTACTTAGTGAGCACTTCCCTTCCTCCAAGACAAACCCCTGGGACAAGGGACTTTCTACTTTAAAATATTATGCTTTTCAAACATCACTGTAGGATTTTAAAATCCCCAAGAGTTGCCCAAGACATAAAACTAAGCATCCAGATGAACTCCTTGTGGCTCAGAGAGAACATTTGTGGTCCTGGACCTTAATATCGGAATGAAAATGACATAACTCTGCAGTGACATGGTGATGAATCAAGACCTTTTCATTTATAGTAACTTCTTGCATGAAGCACAATCCTGTCAGCACTGACTGAGAAAGTGAGCACTCGCATACAAACATGATTTGCTGTTGGGATAATCCTAACCATTCATCTGGGCCATATCCCACGAATTAATGAGACCTCAGTGAAGTTAAACAGGAACAAAGTATCTCACAGATTTGGATCTTTCCCAAACAGGGTACTTCTGGAAGGAAGAGAGCAATTTGTCTTTGAAATTATAAATCAAAACAGTGTGATGAAATTCACTTGAAATGAGAGGTCAAGGATTTAAACAAAGGAACCCATGGAAATTCTATTTTGTTCACTTTGCAAAAATAGTTAATTAAACATCTCATTAAATGTTGGGGTTAATAAAATGCCTCCTTAGGTGGTTGGGTAAGGTCAGTCCTTATTCTAAGTGGATTCATCAAACTTTCAGAAAGAAAGTTTACCACATACACTAAATCTACCTTAAATTTCTATAGAGTATGTAGTTCTTGCATGGAAAGTCTTGGTGCCTTACTGGTAGGTTTCATAATTCAAAAGGCCAGTTTAGTACAGCAGCTTTCCTGTCTCTCCAAACCATGTTACTGTCTGTGACTTAACTGCCACAGACCTGCCATTGCAAATTCAGGGCTCAGGGACATTTCCAGACACCTTCTGGAAACCCATCAGAACACAGTCAGCAGGTTTCTACTGTTAAACCAAGCAGGCAATGCTCAGTGAGTTCAAAGCCCTCTTTAGGAATGGCTTCAAAGGTATTACTAAAAGCAGTGGTAGGGCACTGCTCTGCCTGCTGACAGTCAGTATTTTGGCCATCTGTGAGGGGGCCAGCTCAGGGCTGGAAGATATCTGCATTAGGGCATCTTACTAATGGGTTGTGGTCAGTGTCAGAGGACGATTCTAATATGGTGCCATCACTGTGTCACACTATTGCTTTTATCTTCTCCAGAAACACTCTCCAGTTCTTATATGCAGGTGCTATATAGACTCCAGTTGGGGTCAGGAATAAGGAGCCATGAGTTGTGCATGTATATGAAGCAATAAGACCACTCTGTCAACTGTATTTCTTTTATGCTTAATGTATAACTAAGGTACAGCAATGCAGAAAGGAAAAGAAATCCAGATAGAATTAAAGACATAATAACCAACCTCAAAGAAAAAAAAAAAAAAAAAAGATTTTATGTTTTCACAATGGTTCCAATTAATGTGTTCCACTTAGCAGCAGGCTAGGGACATGCAAAAGCCACCACAGATAAGAGTATTTGGTAAGTTGATCATTTTTCACTATGTGGATATATCCTAATGCACTTCAAATTTGTCTTTTTAATTAACCCAAATTAATTTTCTTGAATGCATTAGGATAGACTTTTGGGAATGAGATATAGGCTACTAGAATCATTTGGGCTTTGCAGAAAATACCACTCCAGATGTATCTGACAATACTAGCAGGGTTTTCTTGCTGTGCTTTCAAGCACAATCACTGTTTCCATTTAATTTATTGTTTACATATTACTTTCATATACACTCTACTGACACAAACATGATCCCAGTCCTCTCTCAATACCTCTGCTAAGCTGCTTTACAACCCTGGCAAAAGCAATCTTAGATTGGTGTCATTGAAGAGATGGTCAATGAGCCTAACACAAACAGCCTGATCATTTCTGAGCATGTTGCCCAGCTCAGCTTTGGACTGGCTGAAGATTACAGATTTTACTGCATTTGAAAACCATGTATCTCATAGACACAGGCTTCTCGCAGTCACCAGTTCCTTGTGCTCCACGCTACCATCCTCAATGGATACCTGAGATGTTTCCCACCTCTACACCCACCTCAACTCTGCTCCTTGTGCTGTCCTCCACATCTCTTGTGCCACCTGTTTCACACTGAGAATATGTTGTTTCCCTACTATATCCCTGCTTTTCCACCTCTGTATCTGAGAGATGTTCATGACATGTTCAGGACAAAGTAAATGTAAGGATGCTCTGGTGCTCTTGGTCATTTAAGGCTAATGTTAACTGATAGTTTTACCTTAAAACAGGTAAAAGGAGTTGAGTACTGTGTTTTCAAACAGATTGCTAGAAACCTATTTACAAGGTCTTGTAATGACAAGACAAGGGGCAATGGGTTTAAACTGGCAGAGGGGAGATTTAGACTGGATGTTAGGAGGAAGTTCTTTACAGTGACAGTGGTGAGGCACTGGAACAGGTTGCCCAGGGAGGTTGTGGCTGCTCCCTCCCTGGAGGTGTTCAAGGCCAGGTTGGACGAGGCCTTGAGTAACCTGTACTAGTATGAGGTGTCCCTGCCTATGGCAGGGGGTTGGAACTAGATGATCCTTGAGGTCTCCTTCCAACCCTACCATTCTATGATTCTAAACAGCACATATTGCCATTTCCCTCCTTCCATTTTCACAGTTTTTCTCTGACTGATGAGGTTCTGCCATGTGATCTAGAGCTGTCCTCAGATGCTGAGTTTTGGACATACAACATTCATGGGTTATTACACTGCAGAGGAGGAAATCAGAAATGTCATGAGAAAATGATTGACAATCTGCCATCTATTCTTGTGAAGCATTTTTGCATGAGTGGAAATTAAGTACCATAGTGACACACACAGTGTTCACATCTGCATGATATGCAGCATTAGCCTGAAATATCCTGCTGGCATTATCAACAAGAAGGTCAAACGAACCAGTCTGGCTGTACGACATGGGCTAACACACAACAAGGTGAAAGATTTACTTTCTGTCCTCTATTAAAAGCATTTTTTTCCTCTGCCACAGTTTATTCCATTAAAGCATCTGTTTCCAGGAGGTGGTGTGGTACTGAGATCTTTTCCTTCCTTGGCAAATGGGGCTCTGAGGAAAGATTGTTTAGAAGGGCTTACAGCAACATGACTGGGGCAATGGTTTGAATGTTTTGGAGCAGGGTAAATTACGGTTGGACATAAGGAGGAAGTTCTCTACAATGAGAGTGGTAAAATACTGGAATAGGCTTCCCAGGGATGGGGTTGAGGCTCTATCCCTGGAGACGTTCAAGATCAGAATTGATGTGGCCCTGGGCAGCCTGGTTGCATTGGAGCTGTCCTGCTCACTACAAGGGGGTTGGACAAGATGACCTTTGAGGGCCCCTTCCAACCTGATGTAATCTGCGAATCTGCAAAAATTGAAACTGAAATGCTTTAAATATTTTATAAACCTTCTAAAGGCACAGACATACTTCCTCTATGCTACATAGAATCATAGAATCACAGAATGGTAAGGTTGGAAGGAGACCTCAAGGATCATCTAGTTCCAACCCCCTGCCATAGGCAGGGACACCTCCCACTAGCACAGCTTACACAGACCCAGAAGATTTGGTGCTGTAAGACTTCCTTAAAAAATACACAGGTAAATGGATGGGATGAATAGAAAAAAATCAGCTTATTGTGGCTGGAAACAGAGGAAATGCTCAACGCCAGCAGGGAACTCTTCTCAGCTGCAGTGAAGCATCTGGGAGGCAAATCAAATTAGCTTTAAGAAGGCCACAACACAAGATGCATGTTTATTTAGAATCACAGAGTCATGGAATGATAGAACAACTTCAGTTGAAAAAGACCTTCAAGATCATCGAGTCCAACCACTATCTAACTCCACCAAGGCTAGTGCTAAATCACATTTTTCAGCACCACATCTTTTAAACACCTCTTAGGATGCCAGTTCAACTACTGCCTGGGGAGCCTGTCCCAGTCTTGGATAACCCTTTCAGTAAAGAAGTTTCTTTTAACGTCCAACCTAAACCTCCTCCAGTGCAACCTGAGCTCATTTCCTCTTGCTACTAGGGAGAACAGACATAGCCTCAAGCCTCATTTAACAAAGATTTCTGCAGCTCCATAGCAAGGGCTGAAGTCTACAATAACACACAATGGGTCATGAACCACTGTTCCAGTCCAGAAAAAAACGAGAAAACCCACCATGAATCCTGCAACTGAAGAGACCCATGAAAAACTCTTGAAAGGAGCAGGGAGTGTTTGTACCACTCCTGTGGCACCAACATTTGGCAGGAATAAATATGCATGAATGTAGGAGACCTGGCAAGATCCCCTAGCCAATGAAAGGAGATCATCTGGCAATCTCTAGAGAGGAGCAGGCAAGATTGCTTTAGGTACTTGACATTTATCAGGCAGAAAAAGCATTCGGTGCCTGCTGGGAACATACACTGCTGTGAAATGCAAACCATACTGACATATTGGTGATACACATAGAGCTGTGTTGTCTGCTCTAAACATGAAGTAATTAAGAGCTTTTCAACATGGATTACCATGTCCTTGGTGCAACTGTTGCCAATAAGTTTCCTGAAGACTCTGCCACTCATACAGGGCCTGATCCAAACCTAAGTGGGAGAAATGAAAGTGAGGATGATTTCTTTTCCTGCCAGGTGCAAGTTCCCTTAAAGAGCCATCTCAAAGTGTACATACTCACAAAGCTTTTGTGAATGCCTCTATCGCAGATGCACACAAACACAAGAGGTCTCCAGCTCTTCAAGGAAGGGGTTTGAGTAGCCTCGAGGTGATGGGATGAAGACAGATCAGCAGTCTCCATGCTCATCTGCCCTCCCTGGAGGTGCCCTGGCTATAGAAGCTCAATGTGCTCTGCCAGCCACTACTTAGCATCAGAACCACTCAAACTACCACATCTAATAAACTAGAGGCAGAATGATCATTGCTAACAAAACTCAACTTCACAGTGTTTACACTGCTTGAGCAGGAACTCTCTATCTTTAACAGCATCTTACTACCAAGCAATTATCCAGCTCTAATAAACTGAAAGTGTAACAGAAACACAGAGGCTGCAATAGCTTCAGCTCTCATCCAGATGGGAGAAGCACAGGGCTTAAAATAGCCTTACTGGAGCCTTACAGGAGCCCTACTGAATAAGCAGAATCTGACATTTCTGAAATGAGATATTTGTAGCGCAAAGGTTACGCATAGCTTTCAGACATGCCCAGATAATTTGCCTTCCACAGTTAATTTTGGAAATCCAGAATGCTGCTGGTCATCTCAGTCATTTTTTGTTTACTCTTTAAGGGGAGGCTGAAATATGAATTGGGTTTTTTATTTGCTCACTGTATAAGGAATGAGTGAAAATGTCTAAAAACTACAATAAATGCTGTCATTTTCTGTTGTCCTTTGGGTGTTTACCAGCTTCTGTAGTTCACAGACCAAGCCTATTTATTGTGCTGTTCACTGCAACAAACAGAATAAAAATACACGTAACAGGAAAACTCCTCCTCCCCAGTCCATATAAGGAGCTCCAGCATTCAATTTCTTTCTAAATGAAGGAATGGTTTGGGGTCTAAAAATTCTTCAATGTTCTTAAAAATGTTATTTTAAATGCAGATGGAATTAATCTTGCTGTAGTTTGAGGGTTACCTCTATCAAAAAGAGCCTCCAGGAGTGAAAGGAAATAGAATTTCTTTAATTAAACCCTGAATGTGCTGGGTACTGAATCAAAAATGCACAGATCCTGATTTACATCACATAATTCAGCAGAGAGAACTCAGCTCTAGGGCAGCACTGAACCTATATATGTGTGAGTAAGGTCAGGACTCAGAGTAACCCCACTGGCTTTACTGAAACGAACTGCTTGTTCAAAGCTCCACATGCTCTTAAGTGCATTTCTGCACCAATGCTTATATTGGGTCAGATTTCATTATCTCTGTAGATGAAGTTTGAATATTCTTAGTGAAGCTAAATATAAAGCTGCACAGTCCTCTGAACTGCACAAGAGATCAGCACTCCAGAGACCCAAGTTTAATTCATTACTTTGTCACAGGCTGCGCTGCAGTCATCTTACTCCTTAAGGTCACTTTTTACCGTCTATCTTTTGCCAGTTTAGGCTCTAAGAAATTTTTCACATGGTTTTTATTTTAATTTATTCATTTAGATCAATCCTTGCACACTGAAAAGCAACAGCAGAAAACAAAAGCAAATTTCATAGACTCACAGAATGGCTTGGGTTGGAATGGACCATAAAGATCATCTAGACATCTGCTAAACCAGGTTGCTCAAGGCCTCACCCAGCCTGACTTTGAACACTTCCAGGGTTGCAGCCTCCACAACCTCTCTGGGCAGCCTGTCCCAGTGCCTCACCACCCTCATGGGGAAGAATTGCTTCCTAATGTAAACTGTAAATTCCTCTTCTTCCAGTTTGAAGCCATTGCCCTTCACCCTGTCAATGCCATGCCTTTGTAACAAGTGCCTCTCCAACTATCTTTATGCCACTTCAAATATTGGAAGGATGCTCTAAGGTCTCTTTGGAGCTTTCTGTTCTCCAGGCTAAATTTAAATATATCTGCCAGAAACACGCAGTGCTGAACATGCATCTTTTCTTCTTCAAGGAATTTCTGAAGGCAAATGTGTTTACACAGCCATAAAACATCCAAAAAAAAAAAAAAAAAAAAAAAAGCATCTGAGCAAATAACTACAGAAACACCATCACTGGGTTGAGGTAACATCAGAGAATATACCTCTGACATAAAAACCTTTGGCTTTCAAAATAGCATTGTCCTCATGGACACAAGTCCTTTTCCTTGCAGGTTTTCTTCTTCTCTGGAAGATGCTAGCAGGAGAAAGCGGAGGGAAAGAATTCTGAAGAGGGAAAGAACATTCATTCAAACAACTCTGCAAGCAATAGGTGGTTGCAGCACAGCAATTTCATGCACTACATATTTCTTCTCTATGTTTAATCTATTAGCTCTCACTGGAAATTATTTGGGCATTTTGAGAGGACAAAACTACACTCAAAATGAAAGGACTGAAGGACATCGTCATAAAATAATGCTGATATGCTTGCTACTTGAGTGTCTCACAGCTATGATTAAGGAGATTTCAGGCCCCTTTATTTTAGCTACAGTTTCTTCAGGCTTTGGGAATGATTGATTTCTGCTCTCACTGAAGGTGGTGGAAACCTAGTGGCTTCAGTAGCAATATTCTACAACTGAACACCAGCATAACAGAGAGCAGAATGGGGTCCTGCAGTTGCATTCAGGTGTGTTTTTATCAAAAACTGCAAAAAAACCCAGGCACCACAGTCAAAGATGTGCTGCTGTCAGGTTCAGCTTAGGTCTCTGTACTAAGGCTACAACCCTGAATTCGCAGCCCCAGCACCACATCACATACACTCTGTACATGCCAATGTAGCCATACTTTTCTGGAGTTCACCTAAGCCCTGCTACCAGAACCTCCTCCCAGTATGGCAGGGCTGCAGATCCTTTGTGTTCTAAAGATGAGGATAGACCCAAAGATGCCAGGACGTTTCCAAACTTTTGGAGTATCAGCATGTTGGAGAGAGTCCCTCCCCAAACTGCCATGCTACAGAGCAGACCAGATTCCAGGTTTTCTGCTCTGCTATCTGCCTGACACACTGACCTCTCCTTATTGTCATGTCCCACAGGAAAAAGATTACCAAAAGTTTTCAGAAAATTGCAAAGGGATTAAGTGTCCTTTTGAATGCCCAGCCTCATACTTTCATATGATGTGAACAACCCAGTTCTTGTATAGAAAGAGTAATTAACATCCCTGATTTTTCCAGTTAACATTGAATAGGGAAACAAAAGGGAAGGGGGAAAAAAAAAGAAAGAAAGAAGTAAAACAATTTCCATTATTTGCAATTAAGCCTTTCTGTACTGTTCACTGAAGCTAAAAGTTACTGTCAGTTGGCACAGCCCTGGAAAGGCAAAAGCAAAAGCAAGATCTGGGATAAGTAAGACCAGAAAAGCAAATTTGAATCATCCTCACTTGACATGAAAACTGGTGAACTGAGTGCAAATGGAGGCGAACAAAAAACCTCACAGTAACATCTTTTAGGTTGCAATGATTTCTGAGTATCCATTGGGAAAAATATCCATGAACTAGTGTGGCCAGAGACAAACGACCTATGACACTGCATGGGTAAGAGTTGCAGCAGCTCCAGTGGAAGCAGTTACAGCAGTCCCAATGGAAGCTGGCTCTGAGGAAGAGGTGGGAGGATTACTGGGAAATTGGGAATCTCAGTAAAGGATCCTCACACTGCCCACACAAGCAGACACTATTAATGCTGGTCTGTTCTGCTTCAGAGCCTCCAGCCTGCATATGCCAAAGAGGTTTTGCAGCCAGTGCGGCACTAACACTAAAAAAAAAAAAATCCTGTAGCTGTATAATCTGAAGGAATTGTAGATATAGAAAGCCACTTGGCATGAGAATTATCCATCTCAAGCACTATTAGATGGATTATGTGAAGAGTGTGCAAACAGAACTACTGAATCATGCTTGCAGAGACATTAATTGACAGAACATATGTCCTCATTTTTCAGTGCCTCTGGTGCTCTGTTGTGAGAACCTACAGAGTCAGGCACTGAAGAGTTAAACACGGTCACAACAGCGTGGAAAAACAGCCACAGAGCAGCAAGATAAAGCCTTTCCCTTTCAAAGCAGCATTTATGGCATCCTGACAGTCATCTTACAGCTGAAACCTGAGCAGCTTTCCCTGGTTCAGCGCAAATTAACAGCTCTCGCTCTATTCATGCTGCTCCCACAACTTGACTGCAGTTCACGCTGAGAAGGACGGGTGACAGCAGCCCCCACCACCCCCTGCCCAGCACTCATTAGAGCCCTGTCCTCACAGAGCTGTCACCCTGTGCTAGCTGCCCCCTCTTCCACTCTGTCGCTGCCTATTTCACACTCCCCAAACATCATGCAGACGATGGTGAGGCTCTGAATTTTGTCTGAGTTTCTACACTCTGTGTCATAGGATTACTGCAAGGGCAGAGATGTTTCTGCTAAGCTGCAGAAAGAAAAGGTCTCTGTCCTGCTCAGAAAGGGATGTTTCTGAGTATATCTGGAGAGTTAAGTCCCACCAACATATGCCTCAGATACACATGTCATATGAACTTGGTATATGGTGGGCATCACCACAATACCAGTAAGCCTTTGAGGACTGAACTGTTTATTCATCTATTATCTGCGGCCCATAGGATTGTGAAGGCCTCCATGCTATCAAGAATTTTGATTGGAAAAGGTGTCCATCCAGTCCAACCATTAACCTAGCACTGCCAAGTCACCACCAAACCACATCCCTCAGCACTGCATCTATACAGCTTTTAAACTTCTCCAGTGATGGAAACTGCACCACTGTCCTGGGCAGCCTGTTCCAGGTCTTGATTACTCTTTTGGGAAAGAATTGTCCAACCTAAACCTCCCTTGGTGCAACTTGAGGCTGTTTCCTCTTGTCCTGTCACTTGTTGGGAGAAGAGACTGACTCCTATCTTGTTCCAGACTCTTGTTGTAGAGTGAGAGGGTCATCCCTCAGGTTCCTTTTCTCCAGGCTGAAGAAACCCAGTTCCCTCAGACAATCCCCAGAAGAGATGTTCTCCAGACCCTTTCCCAGCTTCACTGCATGTCTTTGGGCATGCTCCATCTCCTCAATGTCCTTGGAGGGAGGGGCCCAAAATTTAACATAGTATTCAGACTTGAATAGTGTCCAGAGATATGAGACTCCTTATCTTTTAGACCCAACTATTTTCTACTTAGACAACAAGTAGGTCGAATCCATTATTTGCTTACATAAATAACACTTGGTTTGCTGAGCTTCTAAAATAATTACAGCCCATTGCACAAAGCTGGCAGACCTGATGAGGTGATATTGGGCATGATATTGACCTGTTGGGATCTTCAACATGCTGTTTCTAACTTCTCTGTGGGCAGAGCAGCAGCACAAATGCTGCTGAGCTTCCTCAGCATCTCCCACTAGTGACCAGGAACTTCATGAACCTCCTCTCCCCAAGGAATCCTGTGGGCTTTGTACAATTCTTTTCCTTGAGGCCACTGTGTAAAAGCCTCTTGCTGTTTCTGCATGGCACATCTGACAGGTCCTTCCGCCTCAGAGCCTGCATTTCAAAACAACGCAGAAGGTTGACTGCAGGGGTCAGACAAGTCACCACAGCATGAGCATCATGAAAGCCAATGAGCCCGAATGAACAACAGTTCATCTAAAGGGGCACTCTTCCCTCTCCCAGAACGACACCAGGTGACTCTACAGAAGCAACTCTGCAGGTTGTCACTGAGCAGCTCTGGGGTGAATATGCTGATATATGAGTTGGGCCAAGCACTGATAGCACAGCTTTGCAGGTAGGCAGCAGTGCCTGGAAATCTAACAGCTCTGCAGTCAGAGGCTGAGCAAACTGAAACACTGAGTATCATCGGCTTTCAGAAGAGAGCCCCAGAGTTATTAATTTCACTTCCACCTCAATAGGGGTGACTCCTGTCTCCTCCTCAACTCTAAATAAAGTGGTGACAAAATTACAGACGAAGCACAAGTTATCAGCTGCCTCCCACTCAGAGCTTTTATGCATGCCTGGCATCTACAGCTTCATCTTGCTTTTATTTGCAGACTGGTCTAGTGAAACTAGTAGAGCCTTTAAGAGTGTTGATCTGTAAGGGTCATGCAGCCAGGCCTGATCACTATAAAATTAATTCACCTGCTATGCCCACAGTACCATTTTGACAGTGTTGCATGCAGTTCCAGACAAGCTTCAGGGCAGCTCTTTCCTGTTTCAAATGCCAGCCTCAACCTCATTGTGCCACCTAAGAAGTGAGATGGAGGACAAAAAGGCAAGGACAAAAAGGCAAGTACAGAGCACAAAAAAGGAACAGAAGAATTGCTGCCAGAAGCTGTTCCTGCCTTCCACACACCTGCAGAATCTGCTCAGTTCAACTCACAGGCAAAATTAGTGGGACCAAGAGAGAGACTTGATTAAAAGCTAGGACCTTGCAAGAAAGGGAAAAAATAGACCAAGAAGCTGGAGAGAGAAGATGGAACAATGAGGGAAAGTGGAGCTCTCTAGCAAAAATGGGAATCTGAGGTAAACGAAAGGCAGTTAAAATGAGAGCAGCATCACACTTTAAAAGATCTTACTCAAGGTCTAATGGGAAAAGCAGGCACCAACTACCAGAGTGTAACTGGAGAGAGTGAGCCAAGACCATTATTTGTTCCCTGAAGTTCACAGAAACACAGAATAGTTTAGGTTGGAAGTTCTTTACATCAATGAACTTTGTTATCTTCTCATCTCTCCAGAACTACAGAATACCTGCAGTTTCTGGGCTTTTGTTTGTAAAAGTTCATATTTAATAAACAGGCTATAAATATTATTGAGGTTTTGAATCTACATTAATGGTATAGCTTCAGGTTTGTGCTTGGTGCACATCTAGATGCTTGCTTTTTGTGTTGTATGTTTTAGGGTTACTTACCTTCTTATCAAAACCCCAAGTATTGAGAAACTTCCATTGTTATAGGAAAACCCAACAAAACCTCAGTTGAGGAGACTTGTTAGATCATCACACTGATCCAAAGGACAACTAAGCATTCTTCAATGTTCTCTCACGAGATGGGAGACAGCTCCCTCTGCAGTCATGTATGGAGAAGAAAACACCAGGAATCTCCATCCCACAATCAGGGCAAACAGCTCAAAGGTTACACTGCTCCCAATAGAGAGGTGAGTTTTTGCAGGCGTCTTTTTGCTGAGAGTCCTGTACTTGTGGTACTGTTTTGGTTTTACTGCTAAGTGTAAGAGAAGCTATAATTATTCAGTCATTATGTGGAAGCTGGTTGCAAATTTGAAGGTGGAGTATTATTCATGATCATCTCAGAGAAATGATGGAAGCTACAGCAAATATTATAACACTGCAGTGGAAATGGGTATTAAGCGATACATTATGATGATATCAAGTACACCAAACTCCTGCTTTTTACTTCCCACTCTGCGCCTCCCCAACCCAAGCCAGCAGCAAATGACAGTGGATTTTGGGGAATGTGCTTGTTTGACATGTCATTAGTTCAAAGTTATGGCCATTAAAATTAGCACCAAATTTGCCTTTTTTAATTTTTTTCCCTTGTACATCTTTGAAAAGCCCAGCCCAGTACACTGTGACCTCCAGGGAAGCTGATGGCACTGCAGAAAGGAAGCTGAGCTCAATGGAACTGTTATTGTCGTGCACATTATTTCAATGCAGCTCTGCTTGCACATGTACGAGTTGAGAAGCATGAAGTGCCCAGCACAGTTGTGGGATGCTGGGCATATGTTGCTCGATGTCATCCAGCATTAAGCCAAGTGGAAGAGATAAAAGCAGCAAACCAGTGCACCAACCAAGACTACTGTACTCAAACAGTCATTAGAAAGAAATTAGTAATGAAACAGGATAGCCATGACAGGATCTCACCTGGAGCCAGACTTCAGCCTCCTGGGATCTGATTCTCAGACTGTGTGTTCTCAGTAAAGCCAATATCAGTGTGGGGTGCTTGCCTGCCCAATATCAACCTCTTGGCAGGAAATGTTTTGAGAGTTCAGTCACGCTTTGCTCCATAAGGGTTTGTCTCATTTGGTTGTTTGAGTGAGAACAGAAGTAGGGCAGCAGTTAAAAATAAGGTAACATGAAGAATTGGAAATCCAGTGCATTTGCTGTGGCATGAAACTGCAGCTGTGTTCTGCTTTTTCCTTTAATTCCAAATGAGTTTTGCCAGATGTCTATTATCACAGACCAGCTCTAATAGCAAACAGGGACTTTAAGATTTCAGTCTGATCCCTCAAGCCCTTTACTCACTTGTCCATAATATCTTTTACAGGCAACGCCAAAGATAGCATGAAAATAAAAGTGTGCTGTGAGCGTTCCAAAGCTGTTATGTTTGTTGTTTCATGAGCATTTCACTTTACTTAACAAATTCTGAAAGACTGTCAAAGTGAGGTAAGAGAATTACCTGGATTTCTCTTCCTCTCCTGGCCCTGATTTATGAGACATTCAGTGATGCAAAATAAAGCAAAAATCTAGTGTTCCATAGTATTTCAGCTCACAGGTGGAAGTGCTGAGAAGCCCCAGCACCGTGGTTCCCTGAGGTATAAACAAAATACGAATTGAAATACAGTCACAAATATGTTGCCTTGCTTCTTTTTCCAGCAGTATTTCAGGCTTGCCTTACAGTGACCTGATGACAACAAATGGATTATTGACACTATAACCTTACAGTTACACAGGGGCTGTCTGTTGAAGATGCAAACTAATCATGCAATGGGCAAGAGGACTCACATGACAGCTTTCTTCAGAGACTCTCTTCATTGTGCTCTTTCTGGTAGACATTATTGATTCATACACCTCAAGAGCACAGCTGAAGCATTTCCAGGGCTGTGCTGTCTCTAAAAGCAGCCCAGTGACTTTCCTATGGTGTGAAATCTGTGCTCAGACTCTTTCCTAGGTCCCAGATGGCTGAATGAATAAGTAGCTTACATTTCCTCACCTTGTTGGTATGTCCTGGGACTGCAGCGACCCTACTGTCAGTGGTGGCAGTGGCCTGGGAAACGTCTCCAACTTGGCATATCTGCAGTATACTCAACACTGTTTTGAAGTCCTTACAGGTTTGCTAATTCTGGGGCAGAATGGTGTAAATTTACAAGTGCAGTTTGGGTCTGGCGTTGCAACCAGGCTTATGAACTTTAATGAGCCCTGGTGCCTTGGGTACACAGTGCAGAAAAGCCCACATGCTTAGGAGAGCTCAGCTTAGGGCAGACAGCCTCCTCCTGGACTGGATGCATCTGCAGTCATCTGGTAAATCAGCACCACACTCCCTAAACTCACATTATTGAGACTTTTCCATTATCAAGCACATCCCAGCTCACATCACCCTTGAGAGCAGTGGGATGTTTGTACTGCAGGGGGCTGCACATTCAATTTTGTGCTGTTTTCCAGGGGTGCAGCATCTCTTATCAAATGAGCAACATCCCAGTGTGGAAAAAAGAGATAGAGAATAGAAAAAGCAACTTTGTGAAATGAAAAAGAAGAAAAAAGATAACCCAAAGTACACAGGATAGACTAGCACAACATAGCTAAAGCACCAACTGCTGACTCTTGGGCATGATGAATTTCCCAAGAGGGTAACTAGAGCTTCATTTTTTTTACCATGGCATGGTCTATTTTCTGCTCAATGCTTGCAACTTCCATTAGTGTTAATGAGTATGCATGTGTGCCTGGAGGGTAAGAACATATTCCCTCTGTGTCTTCAAAACTTGTTTATAAATACCTCCAAAAATGGCATTTTATTCATCGTTCTGCTCAGAAAGCCATCACAACAACTATTAAGAACTGCTGCTTTCATTTTCTCTTTCACCCTTGCTCCCCCTTAGCTGAAAAGATGAAGAGCTGGAGGAGATAGCATACCCAGGAAAGTAACCTAGTTTTGAAAGTTGTCATCTGAAAATTTAAGTCTCAGCAAACTGAAAATCCAAACCCCCAAGCACTGAAAAATTACCACCACCACCAAAAGTGAAGCCCTTGAAAACCCCTAAGCTACTAAATTCTAGAGATTAGATCAAAACCTTTACCATATCCCCCCTGGAAAGACTCAAACCCTGCCTGGACATGATTCTGGACAACCTGCTCTAGGTGACCCTGCTTCAGCAGAGGGGTTGGATGAGGTGATCTCCAGAGACCATGCTGGAATTGTGCCATTCCTACTAAAGTGCAGGTCTGCGGGAAAAAGTTGCTTCAGTAACCAGAGGAACCGAATGCACCGATGAGCTGAGGCTCTGCTGGATGGAGTCCCCCAGCAAAGGCAGGCACCAGTGTCATCTAACTTCTTAACCAGTGTGGCAGTGAGGAGGCTGCCAAGATGCAGGGCAGAACTGCTGGAAAGAAGCATTGGGTTCTAGTAGTAAACACATTGCTCTAGCTCTGCTGAAGGCACCAAATCTGTCTCTGTGCTACCTGGACCCACAGGGCAGTTTTCTGGAGTTGTATGTGTACATCATTTTCATCATTTCCAGCTGCCTTCTCCCAGCGTGAACAGTTTGAAGCTATGCCCTCTTGCACCTCAGTCTGAAGTGATACCTTGCAGTGTACAAAACATAAAGGATAACACAGCACTGAGATCAAGAATAGCATTAAGGTATGTGGAGGAATGTGGCCAGCAGGTCAAAGGAAGAGATTCTGTCCTATTCTGCTCTGGTGAGACCCCACCTGCTGTGTTGTGTCTGGCTCTGGGTTCCTCAGCACAAAAATGACATAGACCTGTTGGAGCAGGTCCAGAGAAGGCCACAAAAATGGTCAGAGGGCTGGAACACCTCTCCTATGAAGAAAAGACTGAGATTGTTGGTGTTATTCAGCTTGAAGAAGATAAAGCTCTGTGGAAACCTCCTTGCAGCCTTTTGGTACTTAAAGGGACCTATATGAGAGACTGGGACAGACTTTTTTAGCCAGGTCTGTTTACAGTAGGGCAAAGGGTGGTGGTTTTAAAATAAAAGAAGGGAAATTTAGACTAAATAGAAATCTTTAACCCTAAGGATTCTGAAACGCTGGCACAAATTGCCCAGAGGGGTACTAGATGCAGAGGGCTAGATGACTGTGGTGGAAGGTCCAAATTGTAACCTAGAATACATATCCAAGACATGTCCTGAACACCTATCTGAACACCTACCTTGCCCCCGCTCTTCTCCCCTTCTTCCCGGGTGGAAGAAGCGGGAAAGCAGACAAAGTCTTGGCACCTCTCAGTCTACCATGGAGACAGCATATTTGGCCTTGTTTTCCACCCTGCTTTGTCTTTGGTAAACACAGGTCATGGATGCTAGGCATGTGTATCTCCCTTTTTTGGTGAAATAACTTAGGATTGGTTCCAGGGCTGTTTTTATCTGTTGCTATTGGTCAAAGACACTCGTCAAAATGCTTAAACCCCTAGCCAACTTGCTTGTTTGCTGCTGCTGTCTTTGCTTTGTCTGCTACCTGTTTGCATTGCTTTGCACTGCACATAGCTGGGGACTTGGATCCCCCACGAAAGGAAGACCTGACCCTACCTGTCTCCTGCACTGAGCTCAGCCGAGCCCGAGTCCGCTTGACTCTGGCCGAGTCTAGGTGACGACCTAGCAATGGCCTAGCAACGAGTTGCGACACCGGGACCTGCCGGCTGCCGCTCCAGCCCAAGGGCCGACTCCTTTGCTATACAGCACCCGATCAGACTGCTTCAGCCCGTAAACCTGGAACTTGCTTTGCTCAGGTGGCTGACCACTCCGATGACCTCCTGAGGGCCACGGAGGATTTGCCTCATGTCCGTGGATCTTCTCAAGACAAGGTGTGCTGTTGGAGCGAGGCAAGCAGCAAACCCCAGCTGCACCATCACCACGCAGAAGGCCACCACGTGCTTGGGACTATATTTTCCCTCGTTTATGCTTCTACACATACTTTTGGATTACAGCTATTGAGACTCTGACCAGTGAGTAAACTAACTCTCTTTTCTGATGTTTGTGAAAGTTTTATGTTTACCCTTGAGCAGCAGTTTGTGCTGCAGGACTCTCCAGTTGTTTAAATTCTCAAAAACCTTTCCTAAAATCATTTAAATCAATCTGATTATATATGTACATTCTGCAAAAACGGTTTTACAAAATTCATAATAGAATCTCTCTGTTAATTGTAAAGAAGTTTGAGGAAATTTTCTTTATATATATTTAATAAAATATTTAATAATTTTATATCAGTCTCATTTACTATTCATTTCTAAGCCAGATTCAAACCCCTCCTTAACAATGATCTTTAAAGCTGCTTTCCAACCCAAACCATTCTGTGACCATATGATGAAAACAGACACAGGGCTGAATCCTGGCTTGCATTATAGCTTTATAGCCCCTGTGAACACCTTGTGTCTTTTTGTGAGTCAAATGCTATAAAGTACAGAGCAGGCTGTAGGAAAGAAGTAAATTATCTAAACCCCATACAGTGCACAACAGGCGAGAGCTCAGGCCTTGCAGGCAACCTGACACAGAATGGGTCCATCTGAGCACCCACCTGAGGAGCCTCACATCCTGTGAGAAAGCCTTGTTGGCTGAACCTCATGAGAAGTACAGTTTGTTCTGGCACCACGACAAAGCCCTTCCCCTCTTTTCAGACCCACATCCCAGCATGGCAGAAGCATTTCAGCCCTTGGTGAGAGGGACTGTGTAGCAAGAGCGTCCACATGAATCTCGTGCTCACTGTGCAGGGCCCTGACAGGTTTCACTGCCGGATGCTTCTGCCCTGACCTACCCACCTCACTGCCCTGTCACAGCTCCTGCCCAGCAGCACCCATGTCCCAAAGACATATCCCTGAACTAATGCATTCTGCTGCCTCAGCACTGGTCTGTCACATGGGCTACCAAGGAAACAGCCCAGAAGCACCAGCATCTTCAACTACCCATAGCTCTAGCCACCTAACTCATCTGTCAGTCCTTTTAGAGTCACTAGATCTGAACAGGGCTCATTAGTGATACTTCAGCTGGCAGAGATGAAAAGATGCAGGAATAAGATCTGGCTATAAGGGTTACTGCAAAGGTCACTCTTTCAAAGTTCAGGTTAAACACATTATTCACTAAGGTGGGAAATAAAAAGAAACCAGCACCACGCAAAATCAGCAAAGTACTAAATCACTGTAATCCAAGTTCTGCTTAATGAGAACAGCACAATTTCAAGTTTACAATGCAGAGTCACCAGTCCAGCTGACAGAAAATGATTTATGAGAGAGATCAGCTGGACTTCAACCGTAGTATACAGCTACTGTAACAGCTTTTCTCCAGAGGAAAATTTTCCTCACAAGTTGCCCACCTTTAGAGATTTCTGAGCAGCAGAGAGGCTGCCACTGAACAGGCTTAGAGAGAAACAAGAAGTGTTTCTTTTTCCACATTCAGAAGGAAATCACTAAAAAAACAGAATGGATTTGAGAGGTGGGGATCCCTGCAAGTATTGTCATGTATCAGACCTAAAGTTGTGGGCTCTGGCAGGAGCAGGATTATAACCTTGAAGAGCATACTGAACACGCTACTCTGAATTTTAGTTTGCATGTTTAGTGTGCACATTAGTATATTCATGTATCACACATAACTTGCTTTTTCACTGCAGATAAATGGCTAGATCACTTAAACATAAATGTCATTGTGTTATGTCCAGATATTTGACTCTGTCCCACATGACATCCTGGTCACCAAACTGGAAAAACATGGACTTGATGGGTGGACCACTCGCTGGATAAGGAATTGGTTGGATGGTCACACACAGAGAGTGGTGATCAAGGGCACAATGTCCACCTGGAGACCAGTGACAAGTGGCATCCCTCAGGGGTCAGTGCTGGGACCAGTGCTGTTTAACATCTTTGTCAGTGACATGGACAGAGGAATCAGTGCACCCTCAGCAAGTTTGCAGATGACACCAAGCTGTGTGGCACAGTCGACTTGCTAGAGGGCAGGGAT
>WBNM01034478.1:140637-234759 GCA_013399055.1 Ramphastos sulfuratus
GGTGTTCAAGGCCAGCTTGGATGAGACCTTGAGTAACCTGTACTAGTGGGAGGTGTCCCTGCCTATGGCAGGGGATTGGAACTAGATGATCCTTGAGGTCCCTTCCAACCCTACCATTCTATGATTCTATTTACATAAAGTAGTCATCATCCATATTGCTATGTAGCATTTTAAGAAAAGTTAACTTCCACATGCAATTCACCTACACTTGCTCCTGTATGTTTGCAGTGCAGCAGATCTCTGAACCTTTCCTTTGGATATCCACTGATCATATCTAAAAGCACCACTTGTGCCTGATTACATTCACTTTACATACCCTGTTTTATTAATTCCTTTTTCTGTAAGATTGGGCCCTAAATGCACAACAAATAGACAAACTCCTGCATTTTCTCAATGTAGAACCTCGTGGGATTGATTAGATATGCCTTCTATACTGAAATGTTATTTAAAATGACCCTTTTTCAGGTCACTTCTCACTTCCAGTGTGTGATGAATGAGACAATTTTTTTGGCTGTTTTTGTTGTTGCTGTTGCTACCAGAGTCTGAAAGCTCTGCAAAGAAGACAACCCATAATTTTAAAAACAACTTTCTAGAAGTCTGTCGTAAAGGAGAAATGCACAGGATGGAAGGCATTTTGTGGGTGGATAGAGAAGGAGCTGGGACAGTAAGAAAGGGAATACTGAAGCATGAGAAGGGACACAAGTTTGGAAACACAGCAGCAAAGTTGAGCAAATTAAGGAGACTCAGGCTGGGGAGTGCTCTTGCAGGCAATGCCAGGGCAGGCTGGGATGAAATACCCAAACAGAAATGTTATCACACTGTTGCACAATGAGACATGGTTAATACATGCACAGCTTCAGACAAGGTTCTCACCTTCCTACAAACTCTAAAGCAAGAGTACTTCTAGAACTGTACAGAACCAATGTGGCTGTTACTGATGCTATTTCTGCTTCAGGAGGAAAAGGTCTTTGAAGTTCACAGCCAAATTTCTCCGGGCATTTACTTCACCAGTCAAGTCAGGCTTACATTCCAAACAATGTATGTGGTGGTAGTTACTATGAATGGAGGGGTTCAATATTTTTACTTTACCATGATCAAAATAAAAGTTACCATCAGAAACTCCTTCTGTTTGTATATACTGAATCATTATGAGAAAGCAAAAAATAAATATGTTTAATACAAATGAGTGGTGAGGCTGTCTGTGGTTGCCTAAGAAATAATACAAATTCCTTTTCCAAGTGGCCACAGCATTAGACAACAGACATTACGCTCTGAATTATTCTGCAATACCACCAATAGTAAAAAAAAAGAAAAGTGGAAAGAGTTTTGTTGACAAGTCCTTTGTGGAGACTACACACTACTTGGAGAAAAACGGGAGTTTCCCAGAGTTCCTAAGAAAAGCTGCAGCCATTCAGCCTACCAATAGCACAAGCACATGCAGTAGTGAGAGACATATGCACAAATATTTGGGTACAATATGGACAGCAGTGACTGAAAGTAAAACCTGGCTCTTCTTGGACACGAGCTCCCAAAGACCGTGCTAGAAGAACAGGAATATTATCTCTTTGGACTATCTTACCTGAAACTGGAAAGATACAGTAGGATGACCATTTCTTGATGCTCTTCAAAGGCTGCCTCTAGAATGAGAACTACTAGGTCTGGGAAAACTTAACCACTTTCACATAAGAACCAGAATGGAAGATAAGAGCTTCACAGGGTTCTTTGAGCTAGGCATAATTCCAGGTACTAAATTTGCTGGGAATTAACTGTAGAGCAACAACAACAATAATTTCATATTCTGGGACAAAGTTGGTTTAATATTTGTAATAAATTGATACTGTAGATAATGAACTTTAACTTTCATCTGGTTCTACTCATACTTAGATGACTACAGTTTATATATAAACATTCCTACGCTAGGCAGATGCCAACTGTGAAAACTCTTTCATCAAAAGAAACATACTACCTTGGGGTGCACAGCTAATAACAAAGCATTTTAGAAATCCAGCCTGTCAGGCCAAATACCAGATTGTACCCCACCCCCCCAAGTATATCTCAAGTTTTAAAATCTGACAGCTTACTTCAAAAGACCCCTGCACTCTGATCTTACTTCCTACATTTCAAACTCTTTGGTGAAATCCCTGTAAGTCTGGCACAAGTGTTGAACAGGCAGGAGAAGTTTTAATTGGATATTAGGCAAATTCCTTCCACAAAGGGGTTGTCAGGCCCTGGAAGAGACTGCCCAGGGAAACGGTGGAGCCCTCATCCCTGGAAGGGTTTAAAAGATGTGTAGATGTAGTGATGTGTAGCTGTAGTGCTGAGGGACATGGTTTAGTGGTGACCTGGCAGTATTGGGTTCATGATTGGACTTAATGACCTTAAAGGTCTCTTCCAACCTAAACAATTCTGTGATTCCATGATTCTATATAAAACCAGATACATGAACAGGGCAGATGTTCTGAACACACAAAACCAACGGTGTGGTTAAAGGGTTCTGCCAATTTGAAATCTCCAGGAACTGCTCCATAATAATCTACATGTTGTTGGTGCACAACCAACCAATCCTCTACTGTTGCTGCACTACATATAAACCAGCAGAAGGAATTTAATATGGGTCATATATTAAGTATAATAAAATTCCTCAATATTCCATGAAGGCATTTAGTCACACTAAAAGGTAACACTTAAGTATTACCTTTTATGCTAGTGATAGAATATTACTCATTCATTAATTCTTTCCAGAGATCTTTCTATGAATACTCAGCTCGTGATTAGAGTAATGACACCAAGGAGCCCTGCAATACTTGGCACTAGGTGTAGGAGTACTGCCGTCATACAGATTACCCGAGGTGAACACTGTTACAAAACCACTCACAACCACCATGTGATGGGATAGATCAAGCTCAATCTTTGCAGAATGGGAGGTGGCCAAATGGAAACAGCAATGTCAACTCATTCCAAACTCCAAAATCTGTCAGAAGAGACATGATGATAGATTGTGTCCTTGGTGTCAATATTAGATGGCAAGAGGAGATGGGAAGGGAAGTAAAATTTTCAGAATAATGATGCTGAAGATCTAGTTCTGAGGACACAGACTGCTTAAGGAGTCTGCCCTAGCTTCTGTGAGAGTAGCTAAATGCTTGGATGTATTTCAATTCTCACTATCATTATCATTATTGCTACTTTAGAGCTGTCAGAAGTCTTTTGCTTCTCAGAAAATGAGGAAAAGGGCTGGTAATGTAAAACAGACCTCACATACCATCTCTTTGCATACAAGGGATGTAAACCAGACTCCATCCCTAGTCATCCTAGAGACAATGCCAGCTACGCTGGAGAGCACAACATACTGTGTGATGCTGTGAACACTTGCAGGAATATTTGCTGAGGAAATCAGGAAACTTCAGAGCCTATCTTACTGCCCTGACCACAAAGAAAATTTCATTTAGCTTTGATGATTCTGGTTGTGCAGACTCAGGACAAAACAGTGCTAATATTCATTAAAGAATTATTTAAATATTTTAAACCACAGTATTTTTTAAAAGAACTTGTGAGTAATTTAGGAACTCCTACCTTCCACCTCAGAGCGTATCAGACAGAGAGGTCTGTGCCATGTATTCTGCTCTTGTATTAAAGACTTGAAAAACTGTCTGACATGAGATTTTAAATCTGTGTTTTGCACACATCTGAATGGTTTCTTGGCAGAGTCTGGTCTAGTAAACTGCTTTTATTAAGGACAGCTAGTTAATGCTTGGATCTGTCTCCTCAGTTGGTTCAGTAGAGTTGATGTAACAGGCACTGTAAACAGCAAGCCATGGGAGCAGTGGTAAATCTCATATACAAAATAATGACCAGCAACAGCATAAATGAATCTATGGCTTTGTTCAGTGTTTGTGTTCGGCCTCACAATCACAGACATATGTGCCACTAGCAGAAATACAGAATCCCTTCCATCCTTATTATCACTGATGACTTCTTAAAATCAGGCTTGCTTAGAAGGGGTTGTAGCATGAGTGTAACTAACAAGGATTTCCGGCCACAACTGCAAGCAAAAAGGACATGCATGAAGAGCGCAACAGTCCACGCAGGATGTCAAAACTGATCTGCAACAGAGCAGTGGGAGAGACCAGCACTGATCAAAACCTTTTGTTCCTAAGGGCTCCTTCTTGCAGCTCACACTGTGAAAAAGAGTCATCTTGATCTCATCTAGCAGGGAGCACAGCTGGCCCTACCACTCCACAAAATACATCTCCAGCATGGCAGAAAGAACAGAGAAGATCCCCATAGCGTTAGCTCATCTTTAGTAGTTCAGAGTAAAGAATTAGTATCATTATTCCACACATTTGTTTATTTTCTTCTGAATACTGCATTAGCTGAGACATAAGGAGTGGGCAGAGAAAATGTAAACCTGTAAGATTGAGGACTGGAGCTCCTCCCCTGTGAAGATAGGCTGAGAGAGCTGGGGGTGTTCAGCCTGAAGAAGTCTTCAGGGAGACCTTAGAGCAGCCTTCCAGTATTTGAAGCAGACCAACAGCATAGCTGGATAGGGACTTGTTACAAAGCCATATAGTGAAAGGACAAGGGGTAATGACGTCAAACTGGAAAAAAATGGATTTAGACTAGACATTAGGAAGAAATTCTTCCCATAAGGGTGGTGAGGCACTGGAACAGGCTGCCCAGAGAAGTTGTGGAGGCTCCAATCCTGAAAGTGTTCAAACCCAGACTAGATGGGGTCTTGAACAACCTGGTCCAATAGGTGTCCCTGGCCATGGCAAGGGGGCTGGAACTAGATGATCTTTAAGATTCCTTCTAACCTATATCATTCTATGATTCTAGCATCTTGGGGAAATTTTTACCACTGGATGAGATTTTCTTGTTGTAGAGTTTCAAGGTCATACAGTAATCTTTTTAATATCTTGTGTCCTTCACCTTTTTCCTGAGGAAGTTCCTTTCCCAAGCTGTGATTTGCCCAGTGCTATAGGTCCTTGGCTGCCATGCAGATAACATTGCCCTACATGACAGCTGTTAGCAATCTTATTCCCTTCACTCTGAGTAAATTCAACTCATTTCCCAGTATGTAACAACTCCGAGTAAGTGGTATTGTTCTGTGAGAAATGTCAGAAGTTGGTATTTACCCACTGGTTCAAAGCTCAGAGAGCACTCATCTGGTATATATGTGCTGGCTGTCACACAGATAATGAAACACACAGGTAATACTTAAATGCAAGATTATAAGCTAGATAATCTTAATTTTGGGTCACCAAACCCTTTTTGTCCAAAGATCTATAGTGTTTACCTTCGGTCCTGTCTGGTAGTTTCCCACTTTTACTTGTTGTTCCAGTGTTGACTGTTTCAGACGAGGTGCTCAGTTTGGTGTTGGGGTCTCGCTTGGGTTTCGGAGGTGGCTGCTTTCGAGAGCTACTGCTTTCATCATCGGTTCCTCCAACAGAATGAAGAGACTGGGATCTCACGGTAAAGCCACTGGAGCAAGGATGTGGCAGTCTGTCCTGAGGAGCAGGCATTGTCATAAATCCCATGCGGAAATGCTTCCCCACGTAGCTTCCTTCATTTCCCCTCACTACTTCTCCACCTATGCTGTAAGAGAAAATATGCATGTAAGTAAATAATCCACCTTTGGCTGAACTGTACCTTGGTCCTGGCTGTGATTAGCAGATTGAACTTCTGAATGTCTACTTTTCAACCAACATTGAACATAACTGAAAGGCAGATGCACCACTACACGTTCACTCCAAATTTAACCAGAAGAAAATGAGAAAAGCTGTTGTTCAGGTTTCACAACACTGCAACTAGAAATTGTCTAGAGAATAAGAATTTAGAACTGAAGTTTGAGGAAAGCAAGAGACTGTGAGTAGGGCAAAGAACACTGCTCTAGAAACACAGCTTTATGCATTGATCCACAGTCATCTTTGACTGCAAACAGCTAGGGAAACAAGTCTCTTGGGGTCCAGTCAAGTATTTCCCTTCAGATTAAAGAGTGATAAAAGAATAAAATGTTCTAGAAATTACTTGGATCTAGGAAACTGAACATTAACATCTCATCAAATCCACATGAAGCTGCAGCATGGGCAGTATCAGAATAGCAAGACACAAATGTAAGAGATGAAAAGGCAATGGGACACCAGGAAGAAAAACCCTTCAACCATTCAGAAACAGGCACAGAAGAAGGAAGGCTTAGTTGACACGAGTACTGCCATACCAAATACTACATCATGCTTGGTGTTATTCCTGCTGTATTCACAGATGCTTACCAGTTCTGAAAAGCAACTCTTAACTGGTGTTTATGCCATAAACCTAGAGCACATTTCATTTAAGGCAGTTCAGCAGCTGTTCAAAGAGGCTCAGCAACACACACAGGTAAACACAGGCTTGTCTGCAAGGAGGTTTGGAATGGTACCCCTGTGGGCACAATGATATGTCAGTATGAGAACTGTAAAGTCCCAGAAAGTCCTAATCACCTCCTCTTTCCACTTCACACGGAGTAAAGCTCTAAGCAGGGTCAGTCTGCTCCCAAGTATGTTATTCTATATTGCCATGGGCTGGTGCTGAAACACATTTCCTGCTTTAAAAGCCAAGAACATTACTCAGTGGTTCATGTAAAGAGTGAGTAAGGTCACTATGTCCCTAATACTGTCAACACCTCCATCATAGGTAATACACAAGCTGTATCTAATTGTCCTAAAAGCATCAGAGTGGCACTGTGCAATGCACAGCTTTGTGCATGATAAAGCAGAATCTTTGTCTGCTTACTACTGTCCTTGCATTTTGATTTAATTTCTGCTAGTGGAGAGGTCCAGTTTCCAGACTGGTAATGACTGGACAGATCTAGCTGAACATGTGCCACTGACACCTACCTGTACCTGGAGACACGTATATGTCTATGTGTGCACATGCTGGTCCATGTTCATAACTGAGTTATTACTTCTCCTAATTGGCATCAATTCCAGAGGGATATGCAGCCAGAAAGATCAAAAGGTAGAAGTCATTAATTTGAAGATTAATAAAAAACATGTAGCTAATTTAAATTATTAACTATTCCTCTACTAATATGTCATAAATTGTTCTGAAAACAATATAATCCTCCAACGTTGGGCTACTAAAAGAGCCTGTCACTTTCTTTAAGGAAGGTTACTATCCAAACATGCTGCAGAACATCCAAACAGCTGAGGAGTCTGCTTCCTTTCTCAATTCCATTGGATAAATCACTTTTGGCAAACAAAGTTCCAGTTTGCCATGTCCCTACCATTAAAAATCTTATCAAGTTTACATTATTTAATTAACATTTACTTCACTTCTGTGTGGTGTTTAAACCACACAGTACAGCACAGATCTGTTCTGGATAGACCTGGACAAGCTCCCCTGAGCTGATGTGGTTTACCCTTTCCTAAGAATCCACAAAACTATTTACAAGAAGCATTTTTCTTCCTCAACTGGTATACCTTGTATTCCAGAAACAAAATCTTCCCAACTCTAAGTCCAGTGTCCAAGTGCACTATCTCATTAAGCAATTACACCAGGTCCTTTCTTGTTCGTTCCCTGATTTTTTTTTTTTTTCATTCTTTACTAAATTCCTTTCTGCATTACAAGTGGAAACCTGTCTTACTTGCCTTCTGTGCTGACTCCAGAATAAATAGCCCATGTCCAGGGCAGAGAGAGGTTGAAGGTACAGATGGGAACAAACCTTGCTGTGCCGCTTTATGCAAATCTGGTCTTGCTTTTCTACATCCTCTGCTCAGCTACCACACAGAACCATCATGATACCATTTCCCTCTTTTCAGCAATATTTAAAAGATATTCTCTTTTTCTCTGAGCTTAGAAGCCAACCCTCAGCTGATGTTTAGGCATTGTATACCCCATGATGCTCATGTTACATCATGAAATCAGCCAGAATTAAGGGGTTTATTTATATATCCTCCTGTTTGCAACCAGTCAGAGACTGGGATTGTCTCTCTACAGCACAACAGGCTGAGAAAAGTTTATATGCACCTTGCTGCATAAATGACTAGAAACAGACTGGGGAGAGTAATTGTGCACCTCTCACTCCATTATTTCTGACAGGAAAGAGCCTGTACTCCTCATTGTACTGATAATGAGTTCTATCTCATTTCCAAACTGTATTATGTGAGTTGCTGCAAGTATTATCCATGTATTAATATATATGGAAATACAGATTTGGATTATTCCTCTGGGAGGTTTCAATTTGAACTTGGCCAGGTTCAACTGCTTCTTTGACAAAGAATTATGTACAGTGCTCAAGTAACCGTTAAAAACACGAGACATTTGTCTACAAAGACAGACATGAATTATATAGCAACACGATTAATCATACGATCACTCGGGTTACACACTCACAGCAAAGCTCACTCTCTGCTGAAAAAGCACTTCGTCATTTCCTAGGTCTGGTGATGGATGCTGCAGTGGATGGACAAAAGGCCAGTGCAGGGACATTGGCTCCAGAGACTCTTTAGAAGAGTATTCTGAAGCATCTCCCCTTTCAAACACATGGTACAGGCGTCTCCAAAGCCAGCCTTACAAGTCCATTGTAGACCACGAAGTGCTGCCAGGTTACACACTCCCTCCTTAGGTGCACTGGAAGGTAATGAGTTTCCCACTCTTCTCCCTCTTCCATGCAGTTCTGCAGCTGGATAATAAATACCAGAACAGCTGGATCTGCCTTAAATCAGCAAGAGTAGATTTCAGCTTTCATTTCCAAAATGTGGACCAGAGCTCCAGCTGATGGGTCTGATAAGTCTTGTTTTACCTCCTGTAAAACCCTGTCTTACTGGAGATAAAGCTCCAGGGTTTATCTCTCAGCTGAGATTTTTTAGGTCAGAAGTGGGCTAGCATAAAACCATACTGACCTTGGTGTTCCTACCTGCAACATCAGACTGACTGGACACAAGCTGTAATGATCACAGTCCTGGACACATTACAGCTCAGCTCATTAGCAAGTAGATACTGGAGCACTGATAGATACTATCGTACAGAATAACTAAAATATTTACAAGTTTGAAGAGCTACAGAGGGAAAGGTCATGTATATTATCCATTTTTTTCACATCACAAGAGGACAAGTTGTGGAAGAATATTAAAAATCAACACAAAAAATATTATAAATGAACAGAACACAGGTAAGGTCATTTCCACCTTCTTTTGCCACAAGTCATAACATTCCTATTAACTAGGAAGAGATTTTCAAGTTATTGAGTTAGAAAACTCATCACATTGCTGAAAAATACATGGCAAAGACATGTCCAGAGACTCCTTGCATTGGTGTAGTCCTCCTCATTTGCACTGTTCCTACTAGGCGTTGCAAATAATAGTTTTAATTTGCTGTGAAGTTTCACTACCTGGTCCAGGCAGGAATGGAATTAATTCCTGGAAAACAAATGCATAGTTGTGTGAAAACTTTTGATTTACTTGGGGTTGCTGCTTTAACTATAAGTGATGTGGAATACAAAATCTCTCAGTGATGCTGTAAGGAGTAGAGAATTCTTAGAAATATCTAAGCCTCATACAGTCAGGATACCCTAGAGCTACATTTTCTTCCCAGCCATTTATCTACCCTTGTTCTTGGTATTCATCCAGAAATTCTCTTATCAATTCAGACATACAATGGATTAGTTTCATGCCTCGAGCACTAAGAACCACTTGGTAGCTCTCCTCATCTTTGTATGGTTTCTATTTTTCTTCATATGCTACTTTACATGAGATTTACTCACTTTTTATCCACAACTTCAAAAGGGGAACTTGACTTCCTGAGCAGGAGGAAGGGGAATATACTGACATGGCATTTTGAAGGCATTTTGCCACTTCATTGCTCTGTGGGTGATACACCCACCCGAGTTGGGGACCACGGCAGGTCACTGTCCTTCTCTGAGTGTCGAAACTCCACACAACCAGGAGAAGCCATTTCAGTAGAAGCTGCTCATTCCTCTTGAGCCTGAGGAAGACTCAGTCCCAGATACTGTTTTTTCACCTGACAGAAGCTGATCAGCCTTCTCTGCAGAAAGCAGGGAGAACTATGAAGTACAGCCCAAACAACACATGGGGATGGCCAGGCCCCTTCCCTGGGAAAGCTGCAAACCCACGCAGTGCTACGGCCTCCTGTCCCCAGTACACCTAATCCATCAGGAAAACCATGCAAGTCAGAGTCTGAAGGAAAGAGATGCCACAAAAAAGTAACTACCATGATGTAGGAAGGGTTTTATAAGTCCATCATAAAAATGACTAATCATCAGCAAAAAATAGAAAAGGAATAAAAATACTTAGCTCAAGGATAGCATATGAGCTGGCTTGACACATGAAACAGCAGTTCATGCCTCACTGTATCCACCTTTTCTGAGTTAAGAGAATAGCTGCAGTCATTTTAACCACTTCCTTACACTCAGCTCCTCTGCTCACAGTGAATGCTCTGAGTATAAAGGGCTGAAATGGCTTTGAAATGTCTATTTCTCATCAGAATAAATTATACACACATATACTAAGGATGACACATTTTACTTTGTATCTGAGAAGCACTTTCAAGATTAGCATAAATTATATTTGTAAATTAGAGGTTGGATGCCAAAAAAACAGGAGATCCACTATTTTTATCCCCCTAAACATGATTTCAGCAGACCATGAAACGTAATGCTGAAGAAGGAAGGGCAGGATCACAATTGCAGATTCAGGGACTGTACTGTAAGGATGGTTTTACACAAATCTACATCTTTTTTATTATAAAAACTAAACACTCAAAGAAATTACATTTCTTTTTTAACCATACTTCAGAGGTTTTGGTCGTTCCCAAGGAGTATCTACATACATTTTTTTCCCGCTGCATTACTTTTCTGAAAGACTCCAAATGACTCAGGATGATGTTACACCAAGATCCAGAGGATAATACTAACATCCTTTTAGATATAGGCTAAGGTGTAAATGAGCCATAACAAAGGTCAGGTTCAGAGTCATCTTTTCATCTGGAGAACTATCTCAACTGAGCAACTGACATGTCTGTGCACATCAAACATCTTGCCTCAGCCATATGCCTCTTCTTGGGAGGGAGGAAACCAGGTGCTGCCTAAGGAGTCAGACTTCTTAAGACAAAGGATTCAGTAATGCTCTAAAATAAACTTTATTCTTTTATCATGTCTGTGAAACCCACAGGGCAGGTTTTGATCCTGCAAACCCACAATGAACTGACATGCCATCTTTGTGTACCTGCAGGATGGCACTGGAATCACTGGGAAGCCTGGCAGAAATTGCTTGTGGCTTATGAAACTGCTCCAAGCAACACCACATGCAGAGGTGTGCCCACAGAGTTTGACACTAGATTATCTCCAGGAAATCATCTATTCAAGCCAACCTATATGTATAACAGACCTTTAACAGACTCCTCTGTGCTGCTGCTGAGTTTGGCTCCTGCCATCTACAACAGGACTCAATTTTGCATGCCAGAGATTCTCCAGATCAAACTGAACTCCTACGTGTTGTGGCTGCACAGTAAGATTAACCAAGTCCCTGGTGAGCACCCAAAGACAGCTCTAATTCCTACACAGTGCACAAGGGATGACAAAAGTGAAACTAACCAAGACTGTCCACAGCAGGTGTCCAGATAACTCAGTTTCAAATGATGGTCTTCTATGCTCCACAGTCCACAATTTTACAATGCTAAAGGTTAAAAATGCCAGCAACTGTTGGGGTATTGAGAGAACAATATAATATCAAAATCACCAAACAAAGAAACCCAAAACGATAAACCCAAAATGCTTTATAAGAAGCACTGATAAAAAAACAGCTATGTATGTTGTTTTTCCAACAAATCTAACATAAGCTACACAATCTGGGAAGCAGTAACTAAGGAGTAACTTCTGATCCACGGAGAGTTTAACAGCCCTATAATTTGTGAGTTTGAGCAGAAGTGCTGATTTCCACTGGCATTCCATTAATTCCTTAATCAGTTTAAAGCTGTCTTTTAAACCCAGGACAAAGGATGAATACATCGAGCTTAATATCCACAATGTTCTGAGGTTGCTTTCCTTAGAGGACCAGTGTTGGTCACTGTACCCAGTACATGTCTCCATTGCTCACCTCTCCATGACTGGGGACTAACTGGTGCATATGGAAAGGTTTAAGTTGAGAATGCAGAGGACACTTATCAGGCAGGGTGAGAAGTGCTCTGCTTTTATTCCGCTATGGGTATTTTTAATTTTGCATGGGAGATGCACAGCTAAAAGGCAGTAAATGAAAGTTTCTGTGTTCAGAGTCACCTAGAATTAGACATCAGCCACATGCAATGTTTCAACGGAGTGCAAATGTGTGTTCACATTAATGAAGTGGGGTTTGCATTCCATCAGACATAGGTGGAACTGGAGCAAGTAACTGGAACCGTGGGTTTGTCGCCTTCCCCAGAAACCCACGTGGTGCAGGCTCCACTCTGCCTCAGCAACTGCAGCTAAATAAATATTTCAATGAGATTTGGGAATAAATTAACATCTAAAACCACTTGTGTGGGTTTTTGCAGTAAAATGCCTCTTTGGTTTTGAGTCAAAGAGTTGTAATGGAAGGAAAATTTGCAAAAAAGTCAAAAAGCCTTTTTGTGTATCAGATGCTGGGAAAAGTTTAAACCCAGACAAAGGAATGAAATGTGCCAACATTCCAAGAACGGCAATTTGTAAACCAAGCTGAGACATTACATTGTGTCTAACCTTTCCAGATTCAGCCTTATTTCAAACAGTGATTGTACAGATGCTTTTCTGAGTCCCTTGAGCAAACATGACTCTACTTTCCTTTTAAAACCTAGGCTCAAACAAAGGAAATGAAGGTTTTAAATAAATGCTTCCTATGGCTTCCAGTCCTAAAGAGAACAGAGTTCAATCCTGACCTGGCTGTGAACATGAAGAACATTTTGTTTTGGAGGAAAATACCTCAGAAATTTCACTTCAGTATGACCCATAGCAAAACATATAGATTTTCCTCTTCAAACAGTGACCTCAAATACCACTTATTCATACAATTCTTCTCATAATTCTCCATTCATTACTCTTAATTCAAAATATATTCCCTGGGCTGGCTTGTCTCTGTTTTCTTTTATAAATGCCCTGTGGATAGGTAGGGAAAGGAGAGGCACTGCCTGGTGCCTGGGAGGTCTCAGTAGCAGTGTCACAGCAGGAATGTGACAGGGATACAGGGACAGTTTTATGCAAATGCTTGTCTTTTGGCAGCTCCTCGAACCAGATCCGTTAGATTTATATGGGACAGTTGTGCTTCCAGACATCTTGGCACGTAGCAGAACTCAAGGATTTAAATTGTCTTGAACTGGCATCCAAATATTCCAGGTACAGTTTTAGATACTGCTTTCTCAAATATTCAAGGTCAGATTGTAGTTAAAACAGCATCCACACACCAGCAGTTTAAATGGGACTAAAACTGCTTTAATCTTCAAACTGTAACTTAAACATTTTTATTTAAGGGGAATGCTCAATGCAAGTTCCACCCAAAGAGCTTACTTGGGGATTTTCCCCACTCACAGTGTTTCTGTGCTGAACTGATATTTACACAAGAAACACAAACTAACTGCCTGCAGTTTACCCCTCTCTGACTACACAAACACCTTTTTGGATACCTCACCTAAATGCCCTAAAAGGTATAACCCATAGAATAGCTCACTAGAAAACACTTTTCTTTTTTTTTCTTTTCTTTTTTTTTTTTTTTTCCTGGAACAGCCCTGAAGGAGTCCACTGCATTGGCTTCTACAGCCAGGATTACTATCCTTGTGCTATTTGGCATTAGTATTGCCATGTCTCTGTCCTTCTCATTTCCAGAGGGAAGGTTTTGGCTCATTTAATCAATCATAACTTCATGATTTAACTGGACAGTACAAATTTCTGTCTGTGCCTTGCAAAATGCCACAAAGACTCCCAAAACCTTCATTTTGGCAAGGTTTTTCGCAAGCGTGATAAGCCCAGCAGACAGGGAAGGGAAACACCCCATACAAACATATGCACTGCTCTCTCTCTCTCTCTCTCCTCTTCCCTTGACAGTCTCAATCTGGTAAAGAAAACAACATGAAACATCAAGTAACACGTGGACATCACGTGCATGTAGCTACATGTACATCAGCTCTCGGCTCAGAGCCTGAAGAGCCTTTTTCAAAGTCACTTTGAAAACCTCTCTGCTTATTTCACTCTTTTATCCATGGCAAAGTGACTGTTATTGCAACAGAATAGTAATGTGCTTCACACCTAAATATAGAAGTAATATTATAAACCAGCTTTTTCCCTGTCTTGATGCATGTCGGTTTCTTAGCCAGGGTTGTCAGAAGCTACTTTTTTTTTTTTTTTTGAGAAATAAATTTTTTAAAAGGACATTATATTTGAAGAAACACAGTCAATTTGAAATTGCACATCACAGCATGTGAAAAGCAAGTGTAGTGGGCACCGAGGCAGATAAAACTCAATAATTTCAGTCAGGACACTGGAAGAGAGTAGCCAGTAAAAGTAAAGCTTGCCCTATGCACACATGTACCCAGAGTGGCCCTGAACTAATTCTACACTCAGGTCTCTCCAGTACATTCACTGCAAGTCCATTCCCATCAAAAATCAAGGTGATCTGTCCAAATGCAAGGCACAGAAATCCTGTTCTATCCACGCATACAGCTAATGGGCCACATCTAGTGACTCCAGCAAACTACTGAAAGGTCTCTACATGGATGGGAATTTAACACCAGAGACAACCACCTATAATAAAAGCTGCCAATAAACTGCCAAAGACTACTTTTCCAAGTGGGGATATTCAGCTAATTATTATTTTTTGGTCACTGCTGTGCTGTGTTTATACTTTTTTTCTTGCAAGAGTAGCTTTTTGCCAAATGATTGATCAAAACCTACATCCAACAATCTCCAACACTAAGGTAGTACTTAAACGCTGCTTTAGCAACACACTTACATTGCCCAAAGGACTGTTACTACAGCCTATGAAGATGCAGTCAAACTAAGTTTTGCTAAATGAACAGTATGCTTATTTTACAAGCTATGAAGATCAGTCTGAGCATTTTTTGGGGATTTAAAAAAGGTTAAAACAAAGAGCAAACATCATTGTAATTTGCATTTAATGATATAATGGTAAACTGAGTCAGAAACTTATTGGTTTAGCTCCCTGCATGAGAAGTGATCAGTTCAGTGCTGCTAATACTCGTATTGTGCAAACTCCCTTTATTCCTCAGGTAACTTTTGGAGCTGTCATTCTTTGAGTGGTATGTTCCAAGTAGCTGTGCTTGCAAGAAATAATGCTCTCCATGCACAGAGGTGGTGAGCCGTGGCAAGTGGGTTAGCCAACACCTGGATATCTTGTTACAAAGAGTTGACAAACCAAAAATAATGTGTTGCACTAAAAATTACTGAAAATCTGCACAAGCTGCTGGCAGCAAGTGTTAGTGCATGTACGTTTCTAGGTCACATAACCCCATTGCAAAGTCTTCTATGCAGAAAGTATAAGTCTGACATAACATGAAATGTTTTTTCCACCTCCCAGTGCTACAGTGCTGCCTACTTTAAAACAAGGTAAACCAATAAGGGACTTAGGGGCACTTTGTATGTCTGCACTGAGCACTGAAGCCCAAATCAACTAGTAGGCAAAAGTCCCACAAGTCTGCGAGATAATCTCATGTTGAAAACCTTAAACCAGAGTGGCCTTGATTCAAACATTTTGGGCCATTATGTATAGTACTGGATTAAGCAGGCTTTCAAGTCCCACAAACAGCTCATGGCAACATATCTTTGGTAGGCACTGTCACCCACTTACTCAACGCAATAAACGGTTACTGAATTCTGGAAGGATAAACCACACTGAACTTCACATACATTTCCATGAATTTCCCTGAAAAATGTTTTTCTAGGCCACCTAGAATGGCATGCAGACATGCTGACACTTCTGGTGATGACCAGTTCATTATTTGGTCTCTAGAATCAATCTGTAGTTTATTTTTCACTCAGTAACAGGTGGAAGATGACAGTGGCTAAATAAAACCTAGTCATTTAGTCAGTGGATGCATTGCTTTATAATAAAAGCAGATGATTAGAGGCAAGAAAAGACAGATGGATCACAGTTAGATTATTTCATCTCTAAAAAGTGCCTTCTAGAATCTGTAGGGAGGTAAACTCAGCATATTTAGCAGTGGAGGTTCTAAGTTACATAGTCACCTGTGGTCATCTTTTAAGTTCTGCTTATGTCCATGAGTAACGTAAAATCATAGAATGGTTTAGATTGGAAGGGACCTTAAAGATAATTTAGTTCCAATCCACTGCCATGGGCAGGGACACCTCCTATAAGACCAACTTGCTCAAGGCCCCATCCAACCTGAGTTTGAATATTTTGAAGGTTAGAGCCTCCACAACTCCTCTGGGCAGCTTGTTCCACTGCCTTTCTATGGAGAAGAATTTTGTCCTAATGTCTTATATAAATCTGCCTTCTCACAGTTTAAAGCCATTACCTCTGATGTGGTTACATCACGCTCTTAAAGTGAGTGTCAAGGTTCTTTTGTAATCCTGCTGTTGGATTATAGAAGGGAAAACTAAACCAAGTCTAAGGTTTACCAGACATTATAGAAAAACCTTGGGAAATAAAACCTAGAATTTTACAATGTTTGTGAGTGATCCAAGGTGAAGTTTTTCATCAACCCTCAGATGTTAAAAGGAAGTTCAGACTTCACACACGTATCCAGTAAAATCTTTAGCATAGCTTGGATTCAAGGCCCAGTTGAGTTTCAGGAGTGCTCATGAAAGAATAGTGTCAAGGAAAGAAAATCTCCCTGGGGGAGATTCCCTGCTGTGAAAGTGAGAAAATTGGGTTGGCTGAAAGATGCCAGCATCTGTAAGTTTTGAAGTGCAGATAAAAACAAATGCAAACTATAATCTTTCATAATACACAGGTTATTTATGCATATGGTTATTAATCTGTGTTTATTGCCCTTCAAGATGAATAGAGAAACAGTTAGACCCCTTTTTAGGAGCAGTAGTATGGACCATGTAGATATCTAACTTTGATTTACAGGGGATGACAGGCAATCAGAGAAAGCCACATCAGCAGAGAGAGATGTTAGAGCCGTATTTGAATTTTCTTTTTTAGGACTGAACAGATGAGTGTTTCCTGAATGTTCTGAATACAATGGGATTGGGAAATAACCTGAATTTCAGGCTGGAAATGTACTTTTTCAAATTATAGGAAAATGAACAGGTCTGATTTTATTCCTCACTCCCAGCAGAATTGAGAAGTGCATAGCAGGAAAAAGACAGCCAGACACATCCCTAAGTCTGTTATTAGACCTTTCCACTTGCACACACCACAAAGAATACAAGAATGGCAGCTAGAAATCAACTATTTCCCTACATTTTACACTCTTATGACACAAACAATGTATTTGTCTTATGAACAGAAAATAAACCAATTATATGGCATACAGCCAGAAAAATGAAAGAGTGGATTCCTGTATCAATAGTGATATACAATGAGAGAAGATATGGATCCAGTATAAAGGACAATATTGCTTCCATGAAAGGTTTACATCAGCTGGCAGAAAATGAAGCTGGCAGAAAATGAACTATTCATAATTTTCACTGTTTCCACTGAGAGGTGTCTGTTGGCATAGTCATGAAGCTATCAAAGAGGCAAACTTCTATGAAAGTCAAGATCCAAGCTGATCGAGTCAATAGCATCTTGGTTTTGAGAGAAAGAGGTTGAATTTAACCTAATATCTCAGAACAAAAGAACAAAACTGGGAATTCTGAGGAGGACTGAGACCTGAGCATTCTACAGTCCCCTCTGTCCCATTATCACAGTCACCTTGCATCCTTTGTCAGAGCCAGGCTTGGACCCCTCCTCCTACTTCTTAATATGCTTTTTCTGAACTATAGGGTTGGAGCTGAGTATCAGCACAGCTCTGCTTTCTATGGAAGTAAATAAATGTGTTTTTTTCTCTTTTCTTACAAGTGACTATAGTGCATGTGAATTGCTGGAAAAGTGACTAAGGGTGTCCCTGGAGAGGAGCACTCTCTGCCCTGCACCTTGAGAGACAAAATGAGGACTGAAGCACCCACAAAACAAATTCTTGTGATTCAAGATCCCCCAAACTTCTTTTGGAGACAGAGTTATGTGCACGTGCTCCTCCCATACCCACAATTTACACATCTTACACATAAAGCTTCAGTCTCAGTGAATGTCCTTTCCCAATGACAATGTTCCAACTTATAATTTAACAATTCCATTGGTATTCTTTGGGAATAATGACCATTGTTGGTCCTTCTCATTCTGCTGCATTTTCTATTTTTTTGCTGTCTTCTGTTCCTAGTTTGTTATTATTCTTGTCCTCGCCAAGTCTGTCTGTTACATGCTCATTAGAACCTGTGTGGCAGAAAATATTCCTGCAATAAACTAATTCTAGTACCTTTCCATTTATTTTCAGGATGAGTGGGTCTATAAACTGAGATTATTATTAAGGTGAGTTTGCAGTGATGTGTTTGATAGACTCTGAATCTTGTTGAATTAGGGCAAAGGGAAATCAATCTACATAGCTTTCACTTCATACTTTGAAGCCTGAACAATAGTTAGCAATCCTAGGCCCCCTAAAGCAGCTTGCCTGCACCGGGCTTTAAAAGGACTTGCAGTCCAACAGGCAAACCAGTTTAGGGAGTTCCTTTGTTAGGGATACAAGAGGATTATATGACAGCTATCAGGACAAGTTTGTTCTGATGACTCCTCCGCAATAGAAATTCACTCTGGTATTCTCCAAAGCAATTTCACAATTTCCAAGAGTGGGTGTACACATGCACTTAGTTAATATTGCTAATAAAACCACTGGTAGATAGTGAGTTGAACCTAGGGCAAGCTTCAGTAACTTAGAGTTCTCATATGTAACTGTAGGGATGCAGTCCTCGCAGAATCAGAGAATGGTTAGGGTTGGAAGGAACCCCATTTAAACCCTTCTAAAACAAGGTTACTCAGAGCAGGATGCCCAGGATCACAATGTCCAGGCAGGTTTGGAATGTCTCCAGAGAAGGAGACTCCACAACTTCACTGAGCAGTCTGGTCCAGGACTCCAGCATCCTCACATAAGAAGAAATTTTCCTTCTGAGTGGAAATCTCCTGGGTTCCTGCTTATGTCTGCTGCCCCTTGTTGTATCACTGGGCACCACTGGGAAGAGTCTGGCCTGATTCTCTTGACACCCATCCTTTAGATAGATAAGTGTTGAGAAGATTCCCCTCTCAGACATTTTTGTTCTCCAGGCCAAACAGCCCCAGGTCCCTCCACCTCTCCTGTTATGAAAAATATCATCAGTGTTAAGAAAATTAAAACAGATTACATGAAAAAGGATTCCATCAGCTAACAGCTACTCCCCTGAGCTACCCAAAACAGGTCTTATTGCTTGTCTTCACTTAAAAAAAAAAATTTACTAACACTTAAACTAAAAAGAAAAAAATAGATAAGAGAAACAAAACTCTGAGTTTAACTAACCGTATGTAAGAGCCTTACAGTGTGCATATTCTGCCCTATTTATTATTAAAAACAATAGCAAAACTTGCCTGTGATTTTGCAAGGGAAAAGAAAATGAAGCCATGTCTCATCTACAACTTCTAACTAGATTTTAATCACTCTGGGGATTTTAATATAAATGGCAATCTTATTGCTGGCAGTAGAGATGTAGTCCTGACATTCACAAACATTTTCCGGTTTCTGGGCAGTTCTGTATGATGTGTGTCCATTGTTAACCATAGGACAGGTCATCTCTGACACAGCAATTACATAGCTTTGCAGAACCATGCCTTCTCTTGGGATACCAAACTTTAAAGCCACAGGCCAACAGACTCTTGGGAGTGAGACAGTCATAGAACCATTTTAATTGGAAAATACCTGTAAGTTCGCGGAGTCCAACCATTATCTAACTGTACAAAGTCTGGTGATTAACTGTGTCCTTAGCACCACCTCTATACATTTTTTAAACACCTCCATGTCTGGGGATTCAACCAGCTCCCTGAGGAGCCTAATCCAGTGTTTAACCCTTTCAATGAAGAAGTTTCTTCTAATATCCAATCTTTAGGTGAATATTATGATGCAACTTGAGGCCATTTCCTCTGTTCCTATAACTTGTTATTTGGGAGAAGAGACCAATCCCACCTCACTACAAAGTCCTTTTAGGGAGCTATAGAGAAGAAGAAGGCCTCCCCTCAGCCTCCTTTTCTCCAGAAGCAGACTAAGCCACTGGCCAACCAGAACAAGGTAGCCTCTTTCTTCTTCTCCTGCGGCTGCCTATATTGAATCCTGAGGCAGGGACAGTAGGGGATGGCTAGCAGGCAGTACCACCACAGTCAGTCTCTGCCTCAGGAGACTCTTATCTCCCCAAGACTTGTAACACCTCAGAAACATCTTGCCTGTGAGGAGGGATCCTGGTACTACTCCAGTCATGCCTTAGTGAGATCATCTGCCATATTACAAAAGGCACCAAATGAAACAGAGTTTTTAGGACTCATACTGTCACGAGGGAAAATTGCTATCAAGTATTAGCTTATCACTAGGTATCCAACCAATTTCACAGAAGACTAGCAGCATCTCGTTAGGTTTAGGAATATAAACTGTCATCTGTTCAGTCTATTTATAAAATGTGGGAAGGCAGCAGGAAACCTAAAGCTTCATGAGGACGTCCTGAAGAGAAACATCCACTGCTTGCTTTCTCATTTCTCTCAGCTTTTGATTTTAGTCTCTTCTCACAGCCCTTTCTCGTCTATCTGCATTCCCCTGTGCTGCAGGACCTCAATCACCCTATTCACTCCATGCACTGAGAGAACTGTGCATGTGTCCACCATGACCACAGCTGGAGCCAGCTGCATGGTGCTGTTTCTCACATTTTACAACAGTCAGCCTTAATTTAGGGAAGAGAGGAAAGGGAAAACTTGAGGAGAAATGGGGGCCACTTCTGATTCTACACAGATAGATGTGATTTCCTTTGTGGAAGAGGAGGCAGACCTACAGATGGACCTGCACACAGACTTGAGAAAACTCACTGAGAAAGTGGGGTTCAGTCTATACAGCTGTCTCGTCTCACAGACCTACAGTACCCAAGCATCTCCTAATGATTTCCTTATCTCTGTGGGATAACTACCATTGTCCCATTTCAAAGGTTGGCAGATGGTGCAGAACACACATGAAGAAAAAGCTGAATCCACATCTCATAATTCCCAGGCTGAAATCTTCAACCCAGAACAATCTTTTCCCTCTGTCACACTTTTACTTTTCTGTGTGGTAAGAATTTCACCTCTGAAATACACAAACCCCGGTCTCAATGCAATGCATTATGCCAGCACATAACCTTTAGAGAGCAGTGCATCATGAGCCAGTATTGATCACTTCAATTCAGAAAGAATCTGTTAGGGTTACAAAGATCCCCAAAGTCACTCTCTTGGCATAATTGACTATGTCAGTCTTTGAGGAGAAGTTTGGCCTTTGGCCTTGAATGCACAGAGGGGGTTGCAGTGATGCCTCAGACATGGAGCAAAACGTGCTTTTGGCTTTTCTACAGCTATCATCTTATTCTTTCCCACATTGCTTTCCAAAGTCCCCCAGCATGCTGGCAGCAGAAGCAAAAGTCTGATTATATGTAAAATACAAGATATACATAGAAAGAATAAAAGGAAACCTTTGGTGTTGTCAGCCAGCAATCCATGAATGGATTTGACTATCTTGAGTAATTTACTCATAATAAACCACATGAAGTGCAGAGGTGTGCCCAGTGAATGTGGTGAAGTACAAAGGCTGAAGGGACCAGCAACAGCTGGAAAAAAAGAAAGTTATTTTTGCCTTTTAGAAGGCAGGTAAGCAGGAAGAGGAGGAAAATGAGACGGGAGAAGTCCTGCCCTGAGCATGCTACTACGCTTCATGGATGGATGCGTATTTGCTGCACTGCAGATACATTTACACATAATAAACCAGAATTCATTAATACTAAATATTTACGCTCAGCTTGTAACTGGTCCAAAAAAGCAATTATGATACATCATGTTGATGGAGAGTACAAAGCCATTAAAACTTGGATCACTCACAGAATACACTGTGTCGATGCAGAGTTAACAACATCCCTAGTAAGGCACATTTCAATAGAGATAGGCCAATGCTTTCTAATAAAGTGGTGCAAAATCTGTGTTTTGCTTGGACAACCATGCAGCAACGAGGTCCCTTTAACTGAAAACATGCTGCAGTGAAAACCATGAATATAGTTTCAGTTGCCCATTCAATTTTACCATAGCTTATCTGGTAAAATCAGAGGTAGCTTGTGGGCCTGTGCTTTAGTTGTAATATTTTTCCAGTACCCTAACATGCTATAGGTGTTACTTATAGAGAGATGGGCTGGCAGCAACAGCTTGTTCGACCTCGTGATGGGAGGTGAAGAGAAGCTGTACACGGAGAGACTCTGCAGTTCCCACCCTTGGCCTAATGCCAATCCACTTGAATCTCTCTGAGAAGGAATAAACAACAGTAATTCCCTGTTCAGAAATGATGAGTGGAGATGTCAAAAGTCAGATCTCAAGGTGTGATGGTCACATTCCGTGCTTCTCTATCTTTCATAAACAAAAATATTAAAACATTATCCACGTGGTCTTTTGAAGAGCAACATGCTCCCTGCAGAAGACATTGTCCACAGAACTGCTACTGTATGTGGCACCCAGCTCTTACAGCATATCAGCCTTGGATTCAAAGTCTGGTGAAGTGAAAAGTAAAAGGTTTTGAAATTACCAACAGCTGTTTTAAAATATGTAACCAAAAGCACAGTCCAAATACACTGCAGGGAAACTGAAATACAAGCTGATGACAGACAGGTCACAGGGGAAGGTTCTGTCCAGTTTGGCACTAGGAATACAATACTACAACAACAATGACCTACACAAGTCACAGGCATCCCCTCATTTAATTTACTATTCTTTGGATAACTCTGTATATAAACACATGATGCCATGGGTCAAACAAACATCAGCCGCCAAGATGAACAGTAAAAGACATAGTATTAAATCAGCCATTTCCAGGGCCTAGATCCAAAGACATTAATCCCTTCATTAGGATTCAAACTGGCAGGATTCCATATAGAAGGACATTTGTTCTCTCTCTGCACTGGACACAAAACCCATTGGTTGAAGAGAATAAACTCTCTTCTACTCTCACCTCCCCTGTGGAGCAAAGGTGTAAAATCACATGTGCCTTTTTGTGTGTTTCAGAATCACAAAAGCAACCAGAAGGATAATGATAATTCAATAGCACTACTTGGGTAGATGTTATAATGATCAGGTTTAACTCAGATACAAGAATTTGCAGTGTATTTTATAAAGCTCATTGATGGAACAGGAGCATGCCACACATTTGGCCTATGCTGGAAGCAAACATACTTACCTAATACATTTTGATGGAGGCCTTTGCATGTGTCTTGATCACAGTCTTGAGTTGATAGACAAACTCAAAGTTTGTCTTTCAACCTGCTAACCTGAATCTCATTGCTGACACGGCAGTGGTATACCTTAACATCTTCAACATAACTGTGAAGTGATACCAGTGTTCAGATATCATATCATGGAACTGCTGACTACCTTGTGGTAACCTCCATTCCCTCAACAAAACTCTCATCCACAGCAAGCAACTTTCCAAAACAACAATTGACATTCTGATACAAAAAGATGATTAGATCTAAATTGAACAACAAGTAAAACAAGTTGGAACTACTTCAGAAGATTCAATTTATGATAATTTCCTTGGATTCCAGTTTTCCACTTTGTTTATTCTTGAGGTTGAGCCTGAGAACTTATATCTGTGGTTTGATCAAATTGTGCATTGCTACTTTGGGCAACTGTATGCAGTAAATATCATTGCATGTACCAATCAATAAAGATGTCCCATGCATTTCTTGGGCTAATTTCTATGCACTAGGATGCTTAGAAGACAGCCCAAGTCAAATAAATCATTATTTCCTGTGGTAGGAGTAAAAGCCTGATCATTAGCATAGGTGTTACATTTCACACTAAGAACATGGGATAGGAGTGTGATATTACCACTGAGAATAAACAAGAATTGGGAGTATTCCAAGGATCCAAACAAAACTCCCAACTTCAGTTTACTTAAATATAGAAGGGTCAGGGAAACCAATCACTTTTTGCTATCCATACGTACCATGCTGAGACGGAAAGATTTTGGATAACAACCATCTTTTAAAAAAACATCCTTGAAAAAATTTTTTTCTATAGCTTAAAACTAAAACCAAGGCTCAATAAGCTGTGTTTTAGCATCTTCTAAGGATAAAATCACTTTCTAGAAGTATGATACAGAATAATATCACTTGGTTGAAATCAGCAAGAAAGTATTTTCCCAATATTTTATAAAGCACTTTTGTACACAACACATAAGAATTACTTGGTATCAACATCACATTCACTGGTAGAAAACATGATCCTAAGATATGATGCAAATATGAAAATCCACAATGGTCATAATTTTCTCTGAGCTGAAACTGATGAATAGTCTTGGAAATATGCTAGAAGAAAGCTCTTCATTCTCTTTCTAAGGTCAGGTAATTCCTATTTTCAGTTTTTCCTCATGTTGCTGTCTGGATGGAGACACGTTGCAGCAACATTGTCTAGATGGGGAAATGACAGACTTTAGAAGATGGCTTTTCCCATGAAACAGGAGCTTTCTATTAGGGAGGTCAGGACTTACACCGTCCTCCTCAAACTGCTCTCCAAAGGAATGATGTGTCCAATTACTGAATCTCCAAACACCAGACCAATTCTTTTGGCCTTCATAAAGTATCTCTTACTGACCAGCACATAACCTCAGGTAATTAGGTAGTTTCCTAGATGGCAGATACTCCATTTAGTCTTTAATCTCAAGGGAAAGAATAGTGACAGGGCTTTTAAAAGATTTTCAGGTAATTCACAGAGACATTACATCCCTCATTACAGCCGTCTTAAATGCAGCAGAATTGACTGAGTTGGAGTTTCTGGAGTGAAATGAGATACAAACTAAAGCACATTGAACAGCCTATTTCTAAGCATCCCCCCTGCTTCATACTTACCCTCCTCAGACAGGTGATAAATGCAGTCTCTCCATTTACTGGATCATATTTCATCAGACGCAAATATATCTGTCTCTACACATCTGCTCACTCCCTAGACAGCCTCTGCAGACTGTGCTAATAGGGCTGTAGCAGGACAAGACCAGGCTCAAGTCCCCATAAAGCAGAACTCAGGCACTACAAGGAATTCTGGCACTAGAAAGTAGTTACATCTAAATATTCATTCAGGACCTACATGAGAAAGAATCTTCCATTTCTTCAGAAGACCTCTCTAATTTGATTCTCAGCTAGATGGCCAAAGTTTCTATTCTCACCTGACCTAAGAGACTCTGGCAGAAGCAAATCCTCAAATAAATGTCTGAGGTGACTTCCCTTGATCTGGGATCAGTTCAGAGCTGGCTCAGTTTAGCACAGAATACTTGCAGGCAGCAAGATTCCAAGTGGGATAGTCATATCAAAAGCCTAAAACACTACACTTCTAAATCAACTCAGATAAAGTCACTGTCATTTCCTTTCTGATGTGTTTGACTTTAAATGTCCCACATAGGGACCCAAAACTCATCCCACAGACCATGAAAAACTGAGAACCGAGAGCTAGCCATGAGCCCAGGAAACCAGCTACTGACAACCCTCAAATTCTGAATTAAAGATCCTCAAAATAAACTGATTATAAACTATTTAACAGCTCAAGAATTAGCTACAGAATTATCCAAACAGTTTTAACAAATCTATAAATACATGAATAAAATCATAATAAAATCATAAGCCTCCTTAAGCAATTTATAAAGCAGAAAAACAACATGTCAATTATTTGCTGTAGACAAATATCTTCTACTGTAGCTTCTCATGTAGCTGCAAAAATAAGCAGTTTGTAAGCACATCATTTGGGCATAACTGCATTGCAATTTAACTCTTACAAAGCAGCATTTGAAGTTCACTTTTCAGAACAACAACAAACATATACTCTGTTTTCCATCTGCGTGCTAGGAAAGCAGAAGGCATGCACCTTAGAGAGAACAATGTACGACATATTAAGTCTGGACAGGAGGAATTGCTGAAGTGTCTCTGGCAGTCCTGTGCAGATTGCCAGGACTCAGAAAGACAACTCTGGACTCAAAACTTCCTCATTATCCAGGATGGGATCCTGCAAATTCGTTTGATGGGACCTAGTTCAAAGACCAATGAGGTTCGGATACAAACATTGTCTCAGCTGTGAAGACAAGGAGTAAAATATTAAATCCAAAACGATTTTACCTTGGGTTAAATCCAGCTTTGTGGCCCAACCATCAAAACCTAGGAAAATGGATGGCGAACATCTGAGGAATTCATCCAGAATACAGATCTGTATCTATATAGATATATAGAATATATCTTCATTTAAGAAAAAAGATACAACTGATAGCAAAGGGAAAGAGACTACAGACTGTGGACAACCTTTTCAGCAAGGCTTGATATGGCAGGACAAGGATCGATAGTTTTAAACCAAAAGAGAGAAGATTCAGACTAGGAACAAAGGGGATAGTGAGACTGGGCCAGGTTGTACAGAGAGATGGTAGATCACAGAATCGGTTGCCCCATTCCAGGAAATATTCCAGGTTGAATGGGGTCTGAGCAATCTGCTCTAGTCAAAGATGTTCCTACTGACTGCCAAGTGGTTGGACCAGATGACCTTTAAAGTTCCTTTCCAACCTAAGGCATTCTATGATTCCATGGTATTTGTATGTAATATAGCTAAGAGGACACAGTTATTTTTTGGATTGTGGTCAGATATATTTCTTGAATAGCACAGCAGCTAAAATGCCAGTGCTTCAGATATGCAGCAGAAAACAGGTGGACTGATTTTACTTGAACAATGTAAAGTTTGAACTCCTCTTTACTGAATTAACAGCATACAACAACCATAAGAATCAGCTGTAAAGTTAGCATCTTATCTGTGTGAATACCATAGCAGAGTTGATGAATGCATCCCAAATTTACACAACCACTGGGAGGAGGATCAAGTCTACAGTGTATAAACATTAAAAAGACCTTAATGAGGATCAAGTATTTTTGACAATTTTATTTCCAGCTAATTAGCACTGATGCTTTAGTACCATGACCTGACTGCAGTGAATTCTGCAATGAAAGGTGATTCATATCTACATCAAAATAAACAATTCAGCAAAGAAAGGTGCACAGAAATGCTTTTGTTTGTAGCACTATCAAAATTAAATAATTGGGGAAAAAAAATTATAATTGTCTTCCACTTTTAACAAGTTGAGACTGGACTGAGTTCTATTTAGAGGGAACCAGTAAGACACCCTGCAGACTCAGGGTAATTAGTTACCAGAGCAGGCTTCCTGCGATCTGAAGTATAAGGGCCAATATCTGGTATGTCTACACACTCCCATATCTATAACAGAGGGAATGGTTCTCTGTGTACAACTGGGGATTGCAGCTACAACAGCATCATTAAGTGACATCTTGGATGGATGGCTTTCTCCAGACCTCAGAAGGACTGTAGAGACTGGGGGGTTGCTGGCAGTAATGGGGAAAGCTTTGCCCTACATCCTACAGAGAAGCACATTGCTCTGTTTGCACAACAGAGCATCCAAAACCAGAGTCAGGTGCCAGGACCATGGTCCACACACCCTGGGGCTTCTGTTACACTCTTGCTGCCAAAATATCACATACCTGTTGTAGAAACACAAAGGAACACCAAATCTGCAGGAACAACCTCTCCAAAAAATGGGATCACTGCATTAGGCAGTGTGTATTGCTATGTATAAAATCTTCATACACATGCAAAACTGTAAAGGATGCATGTACAAGCCTCAATATTTAATGTAGAATCTGTAGATGAAGTGACCTGGAAATGTGCTAACCACCAAGAGAGAGGTTGTGCATCCAAACCCCAGAAATACCTTGAGAGTAGTAGTCAGAGAAACCTGAAGCACTTTGTGACTCCTGTGCACAAAAATTACTTTATCCAAGGTAATTTTAAGAAAGAAATCTCTAGGCATGGCTGTTAACAAAAATAGTATAGGGATGAAGAACACAACATCAGAGCAGTCTAAGGTTGATTTGGAGGAGAGGACACTCCTGAAGTCACAGACCATTCAAAATCTGGAAGACTTCCACTCATCTCTCTGCTTCCCCACACACTGCCTGGCTCAGTGATTCCTGGCTTCACTTATAAAAGAATTCGCCTTTTGGAGGCTCTTGTTCTTCCCACAGCAGATGTCCAGGCAGCTCACACAGAGAGTTTTGGTGATTCAAACCATGGGAATAAGATGGGATGAATCTCAACTCACATTGTTGAGATAAGGTAGACTGTGGATACTGAGGGGCTACAAGAAGCAGCACATAGGAATTTAAGGCATACTGAGGAGAAGCAGCTCACTATAGAGAGCATTTGTTTGATGTGTGAAAAAAATCAATTTAATGGAGAACCAGAAGCAACTGGAAAACAGAATCATTTTTAAAAAAATTTAAATTTCTATCACTGTGTACAAAACATCCTAATGAATACAAATAATTTTAATGCCCTATTTTACTCCTCTGTAAGTAGCAAAGTATGTTACTCAGCCAGCATAACACTCCTATGCAGGAGTCCCTTGTAGGTGGTTTGCTTCCCTTGTCTCAGTCAAGCTTTGGGCCAGATTCTCAGTTGGTGGAAGCTAAACACAGTGTCACAGAACTAAAGGAAGTATGCTGACTTATGGGAACTAAAGATCTCTGCCTTAAATATGCGAAGGAGAGAGAAAGGAAATTTATTAGCGTAGTTACTTTAAAAGGCCAATTACATTTTTATTAGAGGAAAGGCTTCAACAGTGCAGTTATTTACAGTTTAACAACCATGCCATGAATTAGGTTTATACAGTTTTTTTCCACAAAAATATAATTAAAATTATAACCAATAAAGATGAATTGACTGTTGATCAAGACAGTCTGGAGTAGACCAGTGGCATTTTCCAGTTGGTGAAGCCTCTATTATTACCACCTTAATGACCTGGGCTTAGACATTCTACTTCCTTTTACCATATGTCACTTTTATTCTGCTTTTCTGGATGCATGTGTGGGAAGGAGCAGGGCTGATGTATGTTGGAAAAGTTAACTCAAGTCAATTAATTAAAGCCTTTATTTTTACATAGCTAACATTCGCGGAGTGGGAAATAAATTAATTCTAAACCAATAATAGAGAATCAACAGCATTAATTAGACCTTTAATAATGAGTGACAGTAACATCCCCAGAGAATAAATTCCATTTTAACTCTGATAAATAAAAGATGATGTAATAGACTTGCAGTTTAGGTTCACTAGCAGATATTTGTGTGCTTCAACCAATACTTCACCTGAGGACAGTGAAGTTCTTGCTGGGAAGATGCTGGATTTGGATACAGTGGCCAATTCTCTCTGACAGAGCATTCAGCTCCTTCCTTACTCCCAGGAAGCTGATGTGAGTAGCTAGACTGATGTTACACCAGTGTAACACATCAATAACATTTCAGTAGCATAATTCAATCTCTGAAGCCATGCCTTGCCTTACACTGATAGCCAGGCAAGGTGAGAAATCAGGCCAAAAGAACAATTCCAGAAGCAAGGAGCTATTGCCTGGAGACAGAAACGCTTGTACCTCCCACATACCCATTCTCCACAGAGAGAATCATTTCAGTTCATTCATCCAGAACAAGCAAACCCACAAACAGAAGAAATGAAGCGTTCTCCTTTGTGCTTGGATCCACAGCATAATGAGCTAAGATCCATCCTCTGCCATGGGCATATTAAAGAGCAGCTCTTACTGCCTCAAGGAAAGAAGAAAAGGGAGGATAAGACAACTTGATCACACCCACACCTACCTGCTGCAGCAGCAAGAGTTGGGCACAGCAGGACTGGAGTCAAGAAATGAATTCGTTCTCCTCTAACTGCTTTTCCTCCCTCCCTTATTTCTGTGACTGTTATCCTAAGCTGCGAGCCTGGGCTTCTGCTTTTCATAACTACAGCAAAGACTGAGAGGGAAGTGAAGACATAATCCCAGTATGGCAGGGGGTTGGAAGTGACCTCTGTAAACCTAGTCCCACTTCCCTACTAAAGCAGGGTCACCCAGAGCAAGCTGCCCAGGATCGCAATGTCTAGATGGGATTGGAATCTCTCCAGAGAGACTCCACAAGCTCTCTGGGCAGGTTGCTGAACACTGAGAAAGTCTCCTTTAAGTCTTCTCAGCCTTTCCTCATCAGAAAGATGTTACAGTCCCCTCTTTGTAGCCCCTGCTGGACTCTCCCCAGTAGTTCCTTATTTCTCTGGGGAAATCAGAATTGGACATAGTACTCTAGATGCAGCCTCACCAGGGCAAAGTAGAGGGTCCTGTGGATGCAGCTCCTTCTCCACAGTCCTTTTCCATGCTTCTCCTGGCTGGAAGCCACCTTTTCCCTGGCAGTGCTGCCACAAAAAAAATCTCACATCCCTGAAGAGGGGAGTTTGTGTTCCCCTGCTCTGAGAAGACATATTTATTTGAAGCAGGCTCCAAACACAGCAGAGCTCCATCCTTTCTCACAAGTCAGTCATTAAAAGTAACTGGGCCTCACTGCAAGATTCTGCCTGCTTGCATTTCACAGAGCAGCAACAGCAGCTCCCCATTTGCTGCTCTGTGCAAACGTTAGCAATTACAGCTCACATCAATGTGAAATATAGGAACGTGGGCTTAATTAGAGCTGAAGAGATTTAAAGCCAAATATTTTCCTTTGAGAAAACCCATCTGAAACCATCCTCTAGACACTGGCTTGGACAGCTTCTTTGTGCTAAAAAGAGTTATCCACATCGCACCGTGCTGGAAATCTTTAAGAGCAGAGGAATCAAGAGCTCAGAGCAAGCTTTAACTCCAAATGCACCACTGATGTCTATATTCTTGTGATCCCCTGACACATTTCTTTAAACAGCCAGCTGGGATTGCAGCCAGGCCACTAACATTTAGTTCCAGACTAGAGAAGAAGCCATTTGTGCATTCATCTCACTAGCATAGATCGGCAATGCTAATAGTTACCATTATGTTTATATATAACAATGAGTTAGAGCTCAAATATAAACTAGCTTTTAGAAAGTGCTTTCATTAAACCAGACTGCAGAGAGTCTGAAAGCAATTAAAATGCTGTCACCTGTCTCATGTGAGCTGACTTCTACAGTTCCACACAATCAGTCTATTGCCATTTACAGAAATAGGAGAGATATTTTTAAACACCTTTGATCAGGCTTTTTTTCTTTTTTTTTTTTTTTGTGTGTGTGTGTAAATAGCTGAATCCACTAAGTGTCTGGTGCCATATCATCCTGTCCCCACTCCTATCACTCACATTGATTCCAGAGAAGTGAATTTCTTGGCTGATGGCAAAAATCAAGTGGTACAATGTGAGTTTGAATGCCTGAACATTTGGCTGGGTGAGGATTTATCTACCATACTAAAATATAGCTCTGGATAGCAATTTGTTTCCTCCAGCAAAATTAAAAACCCAAAGTTAAATGTTTAGAACACTAAAACAGGAAATCTATTTTTCCCTCAAACAGACCCCATGCAGAAACTTCAGAAGTCTGAATCTTCATAAGCAGATTAACTTTGGCATCTCCCACCATGAAGCAAGAATATTTAAAGCTAAAAATAGCAGGCTAAAGCTGTTTTAAGATGGATAATTCAACCGGAGGTGGCTCTCATTTCATCTAGCTCCACCTAATTTGCTACAGCTAAAACCTATTTGAGACATGCTGAGCAAAAGGGACAAGCAAAGCGTGCCCCATCCGTCTGTAGCTTAAAACTCCACATTAAATCTTGCAAGTCACTGCATTCATCCTATACTGTGTTTGAAAGGTCACGTTTATCCAGGCTATCATTAATCACACATCCTCACAATTTAATCAATTGGTACAGAGATTATATTAGTAGTTTCTTAACAGCAGCATGCAGATCTTTTTGCCCTAGTTCAGCTTCTTTGCGACACAGCCAAGGCAGTTTACAGCAGAGAGGTGAAAGGCTAATGCTCATTTGGTAGAGAGACAAACATAGGAAATCCCTCTCCTTTTTGTTTTCCTACTTGGAGATCAAGGAAATGGTACATGGTGTGGGGAGGTGGTTGGTTAATTATACAATAGCTACAGAGAGATAACAATCTCTTTGAAGTGCTTTAACTTCCGTGCCACTTTCTCAACTGAAAAAAAAAAAGGAAGAAAGATCCTCATTACTTACAGCTTAGATCTGGGGGAGGAGACAAGGGGGAAGAATGTCACATCGAAAGAGATATATATTCAAACTGATTAATAAATGTAAACACATCATTAGATTAAATAGCAGGTTAGTTTCCTGACAGCCAGGTTGTCAGGAGTAGAGAAATGAAAGAAAAAGATCACAAAACCCAGTCAAACAGGAGGTAAAATGCAGAGTTTTCTGCAGCTGCATGCTGTTTCTGTTTGAGCTGTGAGAATCCCTCCATCAGTTGGATGCAGCAGGAGCTAGCCTTGGCTTGTTTGCTGCAACCCTTTATGCTGATGTCAGTTAACCAATTTCTACTTTATTCAGCTTATACAAAATAAGAATCTAATTTTAAGCCACATGGTGACTCCTCTTTCCCTCTCCAGGACTAAGACTCAAAGATTTGTCATGATGGATTTCTTGTTTTAATGAGGATATTCTGGCTTGTGGTAGGAGGGAAAACCCACTGCTAGCTATGGAAAGATTATCTTTTCAGCTATGGAAATATTTAGGAGTAGTTGGGGAGGGGGAAAATTCCCAAAGTGTCTTGAACTGATCAAATCTGCAAGCCAGAAAAGGATACATTTTAGATGATGACTTCTTGAACAGGGAAAGAAGAGTACACTGATGACATTTTTTCTTTCCACTGAAGTCTTTTAGAAATGTGTATTCTCAACAGGCAAACTACAAACTTTAAAATTAGTCTTTAGAAAAGAAGGAAAATCTAGAGCGGGAACATGAAGAATAAATTAAATCAATCCCACTGTCTCTGTTATTTACTGAGTGATCAACTCTCCAGCTGTGATTTTCACCATTCAAATGCACATATTTTTTTAGACATAAGGATGACTGAATTTCATGAGAAATAAGGACTGATAACCTCAGAAACTGACGTATTGCCAATTAAATTACGCAGCTGATTAGCACCCAGTAAAGCAGAGGAAGAAGGGAAATATGATCATCTAAGCATAATGTGAGAGAGGACATAAAAAGGTGATCACTATTCTTGAGGTCTGCAGATCTGATCAAGCAATCCCAGCTATTGCTTGCAGAATTTTGGCCCTTCCATGATGTACATTTAATCTTATATACAAGATAAATGCTAATATATGGTTTTCCATAAACTGCTGCTTAATTAAACAATTTTTTTAAATTAAATAGTTTATCATTTTGCTGTGCCATATGACACACATGGTTTATCACAGCAATAACTTACATATATCTCTGTGTATTAGCAAATACTCCCCAGAGACCAATAAAAGGGCATATGGCATAATGGCTTCTCTTTAACTGTAATCATTGTTAGTGGGACATATTAAAAGTACTGAAGGTGGACTGAGGGCTTGTAAAACATGAGATCTTTAAAATATTTTTTTTTCTTTGTTTAAAATAATCTCATTACTACAGAAGATGGCACCTTATCACCTTATTCATCACCTCACAGTGATGGTGCAGCTTCAGGAAGCACTAGCTTTGGCAACAAAACTGCTTAAGTTCTGCTTCCTCTTTTCTTAACAGATCAAAAGTCCTTCAAGTTGGGCTGCCTTTTTTTTTTTTTTTTAATTATTATTATTTGGAGGCACAGCAGAAATTACTCCTCAGTAAAGATACTGTACCAAGAGTGCTTTGCTCCTACCTTGGAAGGTTTACTTGTAGAGAGGAGAAAATATTTCTAATCACTATCCAATTCCACTGCAGCAGACAAAATGGTTCCATCTTATTTGTAAAAATAAGCTTTGTTTCCAAGGCTCAGAGCCTTTCGAAACTTATGAAAGCATCTAACATGCAGTGAAATTTGAAGAGTTAGATCTTCAGTTAAAATTTCATAGAATCACAGAATGCTAAAGTTTGGAAGGGACCTTAAAAGATCATCTAGTCAAACCTCCTGCCAGAGCAGGATCACCTAGAGCAGGTCACACAGGAAAGAAAGATTTTCCCAAATCTTTGGAAGCTGTCTGGATTCAAAGAATGATGAAAGGCAAAACCAAAGATTCAGTGCCTAAACTCACATAGGGTATGTGTTTTATTTTAGAAACTGGGCTAACATCCAGTGATACCAATGAGGGCATCCATCATCACTCTTCTCCTTAATGAAGAGCCAGTGGGTGTAAATAAGGAAATTATTTCCACACAGACCTGCAAAAATCACTGTCAAATGCAATTTGTGATGACAATATCCACGCGGTGTCAGGCACAATTACACCTTTACCTTATAGCTGAAGGTCTCCCGACTCTCATCCTAGTAGGTCAGATACGTTTAGATCTCCCGAGCACGGTATCCAGAATCCCAACATTACAAACACTACATTGGAAGAAAGACTTTGGCTGAGGAATGTAACTTGAGCAACATCACACATCTCAGGGAAGTTCTGGCTGTATCATTCCTCTCTGATTTCATTCTAGCTTCCAAACACAATCTCAAACTGCCAGTGCCTCCCATTTTCTCATGAACTGTGTTCAGTGCCCAGGTCCTCATAAATGCCATTTGAATACGAAGCATGAGGCTGTTTTTAATCTTCCTTAGAGCTTCTGGATGGTGCAGTTGTACAAATATCAAACAGCCTTAATATTTATTGCTTTCCAAACAGGAATAATTAGGCTGCATGTGACTAACTTATCAAGACAATACATATTAGTAACTCCAGAAGTCTACCATGTGTACCTATGTGTCTAAACACTAGAGATGGGATTTGCTTATCAGTCCGGATGTCTGCTATACAACACAACTGACAGGCACAATATCAAAAGCCCTGGGGCACTAAACATACATAGGTAACTAGCAGTTCTATCCTATACCTATTCTATATCTCCTCTCACAATAAACCAGCTCAGTATCACTTTGAAACTGACTAGGCCTAACAGTCTGTTTAACCCCACCTACTGACAAAAAGACCTCAAAATAATGGAGAGGCTTATCCTCAGCACTGCACTTCATTATATCAAGGACAAGAAGGTCATTGGGAGCAGTTAACATGGTTTTACTAAGGGGAAGTGACTTTGACCAACCTGATAACCTTCTACAAGGATGTAACCAGGTGGATAGGTGATGGAAGAGCAGTGGATGTGCTTTACCTTGATTTCAGTAAAGCATTTGACACTGTCTCCCACAGCATCCTCATAGCTAAACTGAAGAGGTGCGGCCTGGGTGATGGAGTAGTGAAGTGGATTGGGAACTGGTTAAAGGAAAGAAGACAGAGACTTGTGGTGAATGTGGCAGAGTCTACTGGAGGCCTGCAATTAGTGGAGTGCCCCAAGGGTTGGTGCTGGGACCAGTATTATTCAATGTATTCATTAATGACCTGGATGAGGGCATGGAGTGCACTGTCAGCAAGTTTGCTGATGACACCAAGCTAAGTGGAGTGGTTGCCACACCAGAGACTTGTGCTGCCATTCAGAGAGGCTTAGACAGGCTGGAGAGTTGTGCAGGGAGAAATTGAATGAAGTTCAACAGGGGAAAGTGGAGAGTTGTGCACTTGGGAAAGAACAATCCCATGGATCAGTATAGGTAGGGGATTGACCTGCTGGAGAGCAGTGAAGGGGAGAGGGACTTGGGAATCCTGGTGGATGGAAGGATGGCCATGAGCCAGCAGTGTGCTCTTGTGGCAAGGAAGGCCAATGCCATTCTGGGGTGTATTAGAAGGGCTGTGGTCAGTAGGTCAAGGGAGGTTTTCCTAACCCTCTACTCTGCCCTGGTGAGGCCTCATCTGGAGTATTGTGTCCAGTTCTGGTTCCCCCAGCTTAAGAAGGACAGAGAGCTGCTTGAGAGAGTCCAGTGCAGAGCCACAAAGATGATTAAGGAAATTGAATATCTCCCTTAAGAGGAGAGCCTGAGGGAGCTGGAGCTTGTTAGCTTGGAGAGGAGAAGACTAAGGGGTGACCTGATTAATGTTTATAAATATGTAAAGGGTGAGTGCCAGGAATGGAGCCAACCTCTTCTCAGTGATGGCCAGTGACAGGACAAGGGGCGATGGGTGGAATTTGAGGCATAGGAAGTTCCATGTGAACCTGAGGAAGAATTTTTTCACTGTGAGGGTGACAGAGCACTGGAACCAGCTGCCTGGGGAGGTTGTGGAGTCTCCCTCTCTGGAGATATTCAGGAACTGTCTGGATGCATTTCAGTGTGATCTGCTCTAGGCGATCCTGCTCCGGCAGTGGCGCTGGACCAGACGATCTTTCGAGGTCCCTTCCAGCCCCTGACATTCTATGATTCTATGATTTACATCTCAGCAGCTGCTTAAGGAGAACCTTGCCAATCCCTCATCATAACTAACTGCTCTACTGAAGGGAAAACCAAAAAACTTGTTTCCAGTTGTTTTCCTACAGGCTAACAGAATTAAAGAGCTACTGAATTTCAGCTTGTCTCAGAACTCTCAATTAAGCGATGGTAGGCTCCATTTTATTCAGTGGTCACCCATTGTTAAAAACAAAGCATGGCAAGATCTAAAGGAAGGAAAATTGTTTGAGATTCCTTAGACTGTCAATCACAGAATGACAGAACTTTAGAGGTTTTAAGTGACCTCCAGAGATCATAGAGTCCAGACTCCCTGCCAAGGCAGGATCATCTAGGGTAGCTTGCTCAGGAATGTATCCAGGCAGGTTTTGAAAGTCTCCAGAGAAGGAGACTCCACAACCTCTCTGGGCATCCTGTTCCAGGGCTCTCTTATCCTCACTGTAAAGAAGTTTCTCCTCCTGTTGAGATGAAACCTTCTGTTTTCAAATCTGTAGCTGTTGCTCCTTGTCTTATTGCTGCTGACCATTGAAAAGAGATCAGCTCCATCCACTTGACACCCACCCCTCAGATATTTGTATACATTGATAAGATCTTCTCTCTGTCTTCTCCAGACTAAACAATTCTCCATAAAACAGTCTCTGAGTCAGCAGACTTCAGCTTAAGATGATGTAGAAAAGAACTGAAAGAGCCTTTCTCAGGAAGAACCCAGGGTACAACACACTGCTGCCATAGAGGCTGCCTCCATCATTCCTCATTTGCCACATGGCCCCCTTATATGTACAGGACAGTGACAACTAGACGTTGCCCCTTCTGCAAGTATAGGAGGGACCCTCCTCATCATCTGAAGGGAGGAAGTGGGCAAAGAGAGGAGACGAAAATAAAAAGCTGTTTAGTCACTGCAAGGTTGTATTTCTCAACAGTGACAGAGACAGAAGAAGAATCTTCTCTCCAAAGGCCTACTCTTGTAACTTTCTGCCCACTGGAGAGCTGCTTATGTCATGGAAGTTTAAACAAGGTCTCTCTAACCTCCTCCTGACCAACAGATATTCCCCATACTTTAACTTCTTGTCTTACTAAAAAGGACCTGAGGATTTCCTGATATCAGCCCTCTTATCAGAGACTTTTGAAATCTATGTAAATAGTTTCCAGGGGGCCTTTATTATTATTATTATTATATTCCTGTGACCATGTCCTCCCATTCTTTCATCCTGTTTTCCTGGAATCCAGGTGAATCAGTTTTCAGGAAGAAGAAAGCATTGAAGCAGCACATTCAAAAAATCTGTTAAAGAAAAAACCTGGGCAGAACTGGATGAGCTTGCCAGAATAGACCCCCATGCACCATGTCTTTTTGTGCTTCTGCTTGAAGACCTTAGCACCTACAGGTCCACCAATGCTTTTGCATTAAAAGTGGTAATGGCAAAGCACAACAAGTATTCTTTGTCTCTCACACAGGAAAGGTATTCCTTGTGATTTAGGAACTATTTAGTGTTATCTAGTAGCCTCTGTACAGTAAGAGAATCAAACCAAATACCATTGTCACACTAAAATAAACACAAAACAACTCATGGGAAGTCTATAGGCTGAAATTTGTTTGCACAAATTATTCAGTGGAGCACTTATGAATAATGAATACATTGTGGAAGTCACGAGCAGCTTATGAATGATTTATGAACTGAAATATGGGCCGAATTTGTCAGATAACCTTATTTTCCACAAATCACTCAACCATCTCCTACATTAAATGGTACCAACTGGTTTCTGAACAGCCCTACCTGCAAAATATAATCTCTGCTTTCTATAGCATGAGAAGAGCCTTATAAACCACATTTCTGGAGACTTTCCCTGATATTGTCTATCAAAGCTCTTCTTGAAAAACAAGTAATTATCCAGAATCTATACTTAATGCCATCCTGTATTTTAATTGCCGAAAGCTACAACATGACAATTTGGCACCTACTCTATCAATCCCAAGTCTGCAAAGAGAATATGGAAGGAAATTACCTATCACATAGTACTTTATAAACTAGAAATAGTCCTGCCAATCACAGTGCCTTTAAAAGGAGTCATTATTTTTGAGTGAGTTGTCTAGGAGAGAGAGAATAACTAAAACAATCACAGTGAGTGGAGGAACATGAGCAGAAATTTCAAATAATTTATTTTGAAGTATTTTTTAGGAATTTAACTCAAACTTGACAGTTTATAACACAATATCATTTCTTCAAGGTTTTTCTCTACAGCCAGTTTAAGCAAGGAGTCTGAAAGTAATCTATTGGTATATACAAAAGACTTCTATACCACAAGTAGCACTGCTACACAGAAAGTGCACAAAGTCTGGCTGGCCTCTTCTCTTCCATCATAGAATTGCTTTGATTGGAGAAGACCTTTGACATTAATGAGTCCAAACATTATCTAATTCTGCCAAGTCTGGTGCTAAATTATGTTGCTCAACATCACATTTCTGTATTGCTTCAATACCTCCAGGGATGGTGATTCAACTACCTCCCTTGGGAAGCCTGTTCCAGTGTTTGATAACCCTTGCAGTGAACAGTTCCTTGTAATATCCAATCTAAACCTCCCCTGGTGCAACTTGAGGCCATTTCCTCTCATCCTATCACTTATTACTAGGGAGAAGACTGACACCCATATCCATACAATCTCCTTTCACATTGATAGCACCCACGTTTACAGAAAGCAGTTAAAAACAGGCATTAAGCAGCTAGAGCTGTCACACACACATATCAAAAGAGCAAACTGAACCTCTTGGCCTAACTCCTCCTTGGTCTCACAAGGACATGGAAGATGCTGTCACTGCATCCTCTAAACATCAGGCACTGCTCATCTCTGCCCTTTCACAAGCAGAATGCCTTTCTGTTCCCCGTGGACCAGGAAAACTTAGCTGTGGGTGAACCAAGGGAACATCCTTTCAAAAAGCATTATGATTTTACACGTCAGCCCTGCAAAGCCCAGACAGCAGCAGGTTTAACACCCCATTACTGTCAAACAGCATGTGGGACCCACTGCCTTCATTTAATGTTCCTGATTTGCTGCATGAACACCGAGATGCAGGGAGGTTGCGAGCCATCGCATGCGATGTCAGCAGCCACCTCAGCTGTTCCTTCACAGACTGTCATACCTTCAAAGGATGAGGACACAAAACAACTGCTGTATGCACTGGCTAAAGGAGGAACAACTTCTCAGGTGGGGCTTCATCTCCCTTGGGCTGGAACAACTCCACATGGTGGAAAACCACTAATGATCATGCAGTGCTGAGCTGAGAAAGGCTCAGCCTTTCTTGCACTCTTGATTGTACTGTGTTTGCTGCTTGCTTATGCAATTGTAAGGAAAGATTGCTGCAGTATTTGCTAAAAGAGCGGGAGAGCACCTGACCTTTTGTTTTGCTTGCTGCAATCTCTGACAGCTTCAGCATCATGACAGTTCATAGCAAACAGCAAGCACTGAACTATTTATTTGGAGCACAAATGAATAATGAATAGGAGCCGAATCAGGACCCCTGCATCAGCATTCTTACACTAAAAGTGCCAAAATGCAGCAGGTCACCCACAAAAAAACCCACACAGATGAAAAAACAGCAATTCCCCAATGATTTCTTGCAAAGTTCAGAAATGGGTTCATCCCAAGTGTTACTCCAGTGAATAAAGGAAGCTGCATTAGAGCTGATGTTAGCTCTAAGTGCTTCAGGAGAAACTGTGGTTTAGGAAAAGTGAGAGAAAGCATTAATTAAAGATTTTTGGAAGTGGTTAGGATCGATTTCTGGCTTCTTATCTGGACAGATACAATGAAATCAAAGCAGAAACAACTTTAGCATATTCTGAGAGGCACTTTATGCTCTTTTTGTTTACAACCACCATACCAAATCAATAGGTATTCTAACATGATTGAGACATGGGTATTACAATAGAATGTATTATTAGTGTGGTCAGGAAACAGTTCACTTGAGGCAATTAGGGTAATGGACATACAAGCCTTCATTATAATTAAAATTGTGAAGTGTTTTGACCATCCAGGTGTTTGGTTGGTTGGTTGGTTTGGTTTTTCTTCCAGCATGGGTATAAAATGACCTTATCACAGAATCATCACATTCTGATTAGAAAGCAACAGAGAGCATATCAAAAGCATCTGCTTACCAGGAAGAGATTGAAAACTAAACTGTCTTAATTGTTTCCTCCATAAGTAGGCATAAAAGACACGAATGAAGATCAACACAGCTGTTATAAGTGGAAAAGCTACCACATGATAAATGGTTACAGCCTGTGGCTCAGTGAGATGACCTCTCTGCTTCTGTTACTTACAGGCAAATACAAAGAGAGGCAAATATTAGTACCTGAGAAATCTTCTTCAGAAACCTACTTGTTTTAGCCTGAAACCTGAATTTTTAGTAATCTACACAATGAAGTTCTAAAATTGAAGTGGTGGAAAACCATCCACTTCAAAGATGAAGCTCAGTTCTCTTCTGAATGCTTCAGCAGCTTTGTAGGAGACTTGTTGGGGAAAATGCCAACTGGATGTCACCTTTCTCTTTCATGTTTGATCGAATTCAGGCTCTGAGTGCATACTGTACAAGCTTCAACCACCACAGGCTCAAAAACACTCAGAGGAGGGTGTTTTTCACTGCTTTCCAGGCACACACAGATCAGGATAATAGGGTTGGGAAAACTGATTTGCATCAGCTAAGTATTGTGAAGAGACAAATGAGGACAGATCAGTGAAAGCAAAATAACTACAAAGCTTTGAGTGAAGCAATCTGAGCATGAATCACCTGAGAAACTTTACCACTGCTTGTCAAACAAATTATTCATCCAATTACTTCTGCTGGTATTTGACTGGTTCTAACAAATGTCCCAAGCTTTAGAAAAAACACACAGTGGTAAATCAGCAAGATTAGATATCTTTATATCCTGTGGTCTCATGACCACAGTGAAGAAACTGAAAATTCTGACAGTGAGGAGGCAAAGAATGAATTTTGCTCAATTTGATTTTTTTTAGTTCAAACTAAAAAAAGAAATTTAAATAAAATAAAATAAATTAATGCTTTGACTTCATAGAGAAGGAGAGAACAGCAGGCAGTGTATTTCTTTCTCAAGCTATCCTTCTGAACAGGTTCCACTAACCTTAACTATCCTAAGGCTACTGCAGCCTTTTAACGCAAAAGCTCTGGCAAGTCTACACCATGCTGAGACTTGCATCCCCTTGCCAGTTCTAACACTAAGTGATTTAGAGCCATATAGTAAATATTCAGGCAATCCTGCTCACCCAGGCACCTTCTGCTAGAACTTAAGTACCTGGTTCATATAGGTGGAGGCAATCACATCAGGATGTAGTGAAAAACTGAACCTCAAAATGGCTGAACTTGAGCACCATCTGCTCATGGATGCAGCTCTCATTAGGAAAAGCAAGAGATGCCAACTTCACAATGCAAAAGGTGTCTGTTGTGTCCTGTAAACTTTGTGCTCACCAGAACCACAACTCCCTACATGATCATAAAACTCTCACCACAACAATCAGTTTACAGGGACATTAAACATGGAATATTTGGTATGTTTTGACTTTTACAGATGGAGTCTAAATTACGCAGACCAGGCTGCAGGTCTCTTGAAGTACTGAGATTGCTCAAACCCTAAATGTCTAGGACATGGCTACCACTAGTAGCAAACAAGCACCTTGATCTGCATATACATCTGTTCTCCTGCTTTGATCTGAAAAATGACCAAAAAATGTGAAAAAACCCTCAGGCAAGTATGCAAATAACAACAGTACAATTAAAAATCTTGAACTCAACTGAGGAGCAAAACCAAGGGATGGAAAGAGAGATTTGATTATGCTGAAGCTAGTTGCAAACATCTGCTTTTGTCTGTCCTGATGAACTTCACTGAAGGGAAGGATTCACAATGCTCTCTCTGGGGCACAGTGGAGAGGCCAAAGACCACACTGCAGGTCAACCCTTTGGCCCAACCTTCCCAGCACATCTCACAAAGCAGTACCACACTAGTTTATGACTGCTTGTTATTTTGGATCTCTACTTTGTTATTAATAGCCAATCTGATATTATTAGATGTGAAGGGGGACTTTCTTTCCTCCTCAAAACTACTGTCTGTATAGCAGTTTGGATCTGAACTTACTCTTAGGCTGGCTAGAAGTACTCATTCCTTCAGTATTTTGGAGAGTTCCCTAATTTTACAGCTTGTGTTTCACATTATCTAAAAATGACTTCTTATTTCCATTAAAGAGAAAGAAATGGAAGATATTACCACTTTGAAAACAGAGGGAGACTCCTCTGCCATTCCCTTTTTACTGTCTGTACTTAATTTACCAAATGTATGCCTTTAAAACCAAGGAAATGAACAGCTTCTAATGGCATAACTCTTATACTCTATATAATAGCCACAGTGACACAGAGAAATGTAAACTTCACTGTCGTGCCAACTTAGTTCACACCCCAAATAAATTGCAGTACTTATCTCAAAGTGCAGGCACCACACAAGGTATTTTAGAGAAAGAAATACAAAATTAACCGACAACTTATGCTGGCCAACCTTAAATTATCATCAGCACACATCACCAGTAGAATCATAACACAGGGACACTGAACACTGCTGCAACTAAAATAATAACATCTCATTTTCAAGTGTAACTGTAAGAGTTTACTAGAAAATGTGTGTGTTCCTGTATGTTTAAATTTTTTCAACATCCTCTGTATTATCAGGAAAAATACATACAATGTGTGGAGCCTTCAGGACTAAGAGAGAAATTAAAATAACTAATATACATTTAGAAAAAAACACAGGTCAGACTTAGAGCTCTAGTGTAATTTCCAAATGCCCTCTTTAAACCTACATTTGACAACCAGATATGTTTAGCTTATTTTTAGTCCAGCTTGGAATTCAGGGCAGTCCCCAGCTCTGTCCTTCTGAATGTCTGGGAATGGTAAACAAATTGCAGATAATTACATTCTGTCTCTTAGCAACCTTAACTGTCTTGCAATGAAGTTCTTGGGCTTTTTTTTTTTCTCCTGATATATTCTGGTAATGACATTTTTTCCACAAATTTTAGACCCAGTCTGACAAACCCCTTTTGTACAGACTCTCCTGGAGCAGCTTATCAGTAAGTGACAACAAGGATCAGCTGGTGAAAGCTGCCATCTTGTTTATAATCTCTTGGGGAGACAATTCACAATAAACACATATTGAGGACAAACAAATGACTAAGTAGGAAGAGGCTAGTCAAAATATTTTGTCATGAGCCTAAATAACCTTTTCCACTGCTATAACAGCAAACAAACACAATATAGGAATCTGTGGTTTAAACACAAACCTTTAGATTGCAAAATCTTCACTCCGTTTCAGTGGAGTGGGCAGAGCCTTTGTTCAGTGCCTTCCTGGGAAAGAACTGATCTCAAAGTTCTCCCACCCTCTTAATGATATCAGAGCTGGTTATTTTCAGCAAAGTAAAGATGTTGAGAAATCAGCACTGTCATAAGATACAATTAAAACAGTAACTTAAAACACCTTAACCTGCCAAAACAGTTTTTATTACACACCATTCTAAAATGTCTCCTGACTCAAATGCTGATTGCGCATCAGAATCCTTGTAGGATTGCTGGCAGAGATGCAAGGATACTCTCTGCACCTTCCTTAACTGTAGTCCTAATAACACCCATAATGCTGCTTCTCAATTTAATGGCAATTTATGTACAAGTATCTCTCTAAATTAACTCCCAAAGCAGGTTATCATCTCTAAAGTGGTAACCAAACAACAAACTCATCAGAAGCAGAATATGAGGAGCTGGCAGTCTCTCACTGAATAGTGTTAATTGTAAGTGTTTGCACCTTGACTGATCACTTGGTGAATGAAGATGAAAATCTCACAGGCTCAAACCAGACACATAAACCAGATTTCCCTAATGTTCAAAAACAACACCATAAATCACAAAAATGGTTAATTTCAGCACAGGGACCTGATAATTGGTCTTTCCAGCTCCTGGTAAATTGCACCTGCACAGAAGACATAAGAGACTAAATAACTTCAGGGTTTTGGAGAGCAATTAATATTTAAGACTAATGCAGTCTTCTCACAACGTTTTCTTGCTGTTCTCCATTTCAGTCAAGCCCCTACTGATGTACTTGGGCTCAAATAAAGTGATTGCCACAAAAACCTCAGGTTGCAACTAGGTGAGTAAGATCTCACTTCAGTTGGAGATCTGATAGAGGAATAAAAAAGGGGGAAGGGTTTCCTTTCCACCACATGCTGCTTTAGTAGAGAATCCATTTTCCAGAAGGTCCTGAGTATACTGGTGTGCTCCACTCAAGAATAGTGCCAGCAGGCAGCAGAGATGACACCAGCAGCAGCACATGCTGTGTGTGCCCTTCAGTGATGGAATCAGGGCAAGACTGCATTTCTGCTGGTCCCCTTTCCTTCAAGGGTATGGACCTGATTCTACTCCAGCTTTTCTTTGTTCATCACCATGTATTCTACTGAGGTTGCATCCTCTCAGATCTGCTAATCAAATGCCTAACAACTGCTCTTTAAGAAGTCAGGAAAAGCTTGTAACAGGCTGGGTAAGAAGTTAAAGATAATTGTCAGACCTAAGAGGATGTATGTTAAGCAGCATGGAGCAAAAGTCTTTTCAGGCAAATGTTTTGGGACTGCTTTGTTGAAACTGGAATGGACCAGGACTTTTCTGATCTATCCTCACTTATTCTAGTAGGTAAAAAGTAAAATTAAACCTAGCAAAAGCCCACAGAAGTGAGAGCAGAAAATGTTAACTATATCAAAATGACCTTTAATTTCCAATTCATAATAATGATAAATTAGAAAAACATTGTTTTATCTCTGCACACAGAATCATAGAATGGTTTGGGGTGGAAGGGACTTTAAAGATCATCTAGTTCCAACCCCTTGCTATAGGCAGGGATGCCTCCTACCAGACTAGGTCGCTAGGTATTTTCCAAATGGAAGACAGCCAGAAGAAACCATGCATACACAGAGCCTGTCTTCTCAGACATTATCCATTTCTTAGAAGCTCACAGCACCTCAGAGGAGAGGAAGAAATGCAGATGATGTTGATGGAAACACTATGATGCTCCAGCCCAGTTTCCCTTTAAGAAGCTGGCAGAGCTGGAGCAGTCACATGGCAGGACAGAGCGTGTTGAGGTCTGTGCTGCCTGTTTAATAAGCCATGAAGCTCTGGCTGAACTGGCGTGTGTATCATGTGATAGCAGGGTTGCCATGGCGAGGACATATGCAGTTCTTCATCGGCTTCGTCACAGACAGAGCAGAATTCAGATTAACAATGCAGGAACAGGATTTCTTAGGAATAAAAGCTGCACTTTGCTTAGACTAACAGTTCAGCTATAAAGCTGAAATCATTTAAATTACCTCTTATATGGTATTTGTGATGCACCAATTTAAAGACTTTTAATCTCCGAACAAAGCCATTTAACACAAACACTACCAGCTCAGTCTCTAAAAGCAGCTGTATATTTGGTGTATTCTAGTGCATGAATTTCAGTATACTTCTGCATTTAAACACAGGAAATTGTGTTTCTGCCTCAGCCCTCAAAGGTAGACATAACTAGTAGAGAGAGGAACGAGGGACAACTGTTTCAGTGGAACAACAAAAACTGTGTCAAACCAAACTCTAAACTTCAGTCCTTTTTTTTTTTTTTTTTTTTTTTAATGTGGCAATCCTCAGGCTGAGACTCAGTGTGAGAGATTTGTTTGAAAGATGTTACTGACTGAGAGAGAAAACACTTTTAACATCTGGTAACAAAATTACGCAACTTGTTAACACAATGGGCTGATGCAGACCTGCTTCATAAGAGCTGCCATTCCTAACACAGTGCTGGAATATGGCTGTAGTTACTTGCATGCCAAAGTCAGGTTTTCAATGAAGATTCTGTCCCTGCAGGGCAGCTCTAGGAGTGTTTGCCCTGACTAAGAGCAGCTCCAGCAAGGCACATTGTTGCTGCACATCTAGGAATCTCACGGTGGTACCAGAATCTAACATGAAGTGCTATAGACCTTTGGCGCACCTTGAACTTCAGCATTCAGTACACATGTGGGGAAATTTTCATCTGTGCTGCTGCTCCCAGAAAAAAGCTATCCAAGTCCTTACATGATTTCTGATATTACAGAAACCACTGAACTTCAGGCAAAAACTGACAATGAGCCTAACCATAAAGAGTGAGGACCTGAGCTTCACACACAAAATCAGCTAGGGCTTAGCGCAAATGGAATAGCTAATAAAAGTTAGCCCTTTGCCTTTGTGCTTCTTTGTAAAAGTGCTTGAAAATGATAACTCATCTTAAAAAGACAACTAATTATCACAGTGTTCCCCCCTTACAAGCAGAAAAATCAAATAAAAATTATTTGGCCCAGTGGAGGCTCAAGTTAAGGCCCAATGGATTCCCTCCCTCACTACCTACACTGGCTTCCAGACTCTTCACATCACTTTCATGGGGCAGGTATCCAAACCTACATAACCATTCATGTTTATAATCACTACCAGCTCAGGGCAGCTGAAAGTGTCGAGCTCTTCCAGCACAGAGACAAGATACTGCTTTTGTTCTTTCCCTCTGTTAGAAGATACTGTGTTGGGGCTTTATGTCTTAATTTCAGTTGCTTTTCTTTAACCTAATGCTTCTTGCTCTGCTTGGGTTCATGGTCATCCACTCACCTCACTTCCTCTGTGTATCAATAGCAATAAAAGGGAAAATCTCCATTGCAAATCGCTTGCCGATTCGAAGGAATTGGGATACTAAACCACAAAGCAACACTTAGGATTTCCTCTTCATTAGACTGGGCTGCATTCAGCTTTGATTATTATTATTTTGCATTGGATCTCCATGTAATTGAAGACCTGCATCACTAGTGATCCAGTCAAGATACTTCTCCTATAATAAAATTGCATAACAGATGACATGGACCACTATGCTCGTGGAAGATGAATGTCAAAACCTAACCGCTGCAACTTCCAAGGTGCAAAGAGCTGATTTGGTTGTTCTACTTGGCTTTAAGACAGAATTGCTGATGTCTGTCCAAAAATCAGAAAAATGAGATCACTACTCAGATATCCTAATGTAATTTTGGTGTTAGCAGACTCATTTTTAATTAGCATCTCTTTGTATATTTACTGAATCTTGCCCATCATGGAGGGCTGCAAGATTGTCCCAGGTAAGAGCTAAAGCTGAGCATACGATAAATAACTTCTCACATTGCCCAGTACCTCTCTTTCAGCCTTGAGCATTCTGCAGACAGCAGGAATTTGCCTCTCCATAGCTGCATGCAGAGAAACAAAACAAACTTTACATTTAATTATAGAATATTATTCTCTAGATGGGCTACATTTTTAACAATCTCCTTGGCAATACTAAAGGACTCAGCAGTTTCCTTTTGTCTTTAAAGATTCAATTAAAAGTATGTTTCAGAAATTAAATTACAGCATGAAATTAGCTAAGGATATGAAATACTGCATTTGCCCTGGCATTCAGGGAAAGGCTATACAGAGCAATTCACTTAATGGCTCCTAACATGTGATCTCAAGTTAATAACTAAAGTGCCCTCAGCTAGCAGAGGATCTACTGGCAAGATACACCCTATATAATCCACCAAAAGGAGAGATGGATTAAAGTCAGGTAATTCTTATTAATTTATGGTAAACCCTACCATTATTCTCATTTTTGATCTCTTAAAATGTTACGATTTTGTCAAGTGACAAGCTTACTGGTAGGAATATTTCTGAAGGGTTTAGCTGACTGTGGTCTTCTCAATTGTGACATGTTCCAGCAGCATCTGTCTGAGACTGTTGGAAGCATTTGTTTCTCTGTAGTTTTCAGAGAGTACTGCTGGATGCAATTCATCACAACCACTGGGAATACAATGCAGTTTGTTCTTGCTGTAGTAATAGAAGGAAGGAAATGAGCAGTCCCCTAACTCCTCACATGTGCCTTTAGTCACCTGTTGGGTACAATTTCAGCTCATGTTGTGAACTGCCTTTGTGCTAGGGCAGTGTTTCACAGGAATCTAATTTCCATGTAGGGTCCTTGGGTACTGTGTAATAAAAAATAAAACCCAATTCCACTTACAGCTGCCTTCTGTGGGACCAAACCAGCAGACTTTGCTCATCCTCAGGCTCCTAGCAGTGTTGGATGCTGCAGTGCAGGGCATTGACAGGCCCCAGCTGAACTGGGCTCTCCCCCAGCTACCCTACAACAGCTAAATCATGGCCTCCCAGCACAGGATGGGGCTGTAGGCTCTGTGTTGTTGATGAAGACCCCTTGCTGAGGACACTCTCCACAGTGAGTTTTTTTTGTTTGGTTAGTTTTGTGGCTTTGGAGCTTATTTTTAATACTCTTAAACTGATTTCACTTAGGATTACAAGTAAATTAGAGTGGAAAGCCAGAAGGAAAAATAAAAGAAGTCTCAAATTAACTATAAAACCTACAGCTAGCACCATCTCTGCAACCCATTTCTTCTCTAATCTCTCTCTACTCCCATTTTAATCCAATCGCATGAAAATCTAATCAGTGCACATGCACATTCCTCTCTTCATACACATTTTAGCCACTGATCTGGCATAACTAGGCAATGAGATGCCCACCTCCAACTGCTTCTGCTGCAGCAGCAAGTCTGCACTAACATTTCCTTCTTCCAGGAGTATGCCCAAGAACAAACTTTCCTCTTTAGCCTAAAGAAAATGTTCATGGTTTCCTGTGGAGGAAAATAAATACATAGATAAAAGCATGCATAGGCAGTCAGAAGGGGGCTGAGAAGGGCAAGCAAAAGGAGCAAACATCTGCCAGCCATGAGGCACAAAATAATCTTTATTATTAATAACAGCCAAATAAGCTGTGCTTTATGGCCCTGAAAGAGCTATACACTGAGCTGGCTTGCTCAAAGAACATGCTTTCCTTCAGCTTTATGAACAGGTTCAATGGATTTTTCTGCAGGCACAGAAAGATTCACTCACACTAGCACAGACCTTCATATCTTCTGGGTTCCCAGACTGGTGCTATCTGTTGCCAGTGTTTACTCCACACAGTTTTGCCTGAATTTTCACAGGACGTGGCTGAACAAGCACATGGACATGTCCAGGAGTGTGTCTAGCTGCAATTCCACTACTTATGGTTCAGGAGACTCCTTTTGCAAGTCTTCCATACAAGTATCTGTCCTTTAGGTTGTAACATGAATTCTTAATTTGGGTCAAAGACAATTAGAATGTTGGTCAGGTGCCAGTGAACTTCAGTATGGAGTATGTTTTGGTTACTGGAAGTCTTGTAACGTAACAGACCAATGCTTCCATCTTGCCAGCAAGTCATGGGCTGGACTTTATTAATGTTACATGGCCTATTAATTGTCTTGGTTTGCTGAATGTATGTTTTTCTGTTAATGAAGTCCACCCTAGATTAGTTATAAAGACTATATTATCTGGGCATGCTTGAAATCAGTCTTCCTGTTTTTTAATCCAATTGTCGCAACAGCAGATTTTACTTATTTCTGTTCTACTTGATGCAATTTCATGATCTACCTGAAAACATTTTCCAAACAGCTGTAAACCACTGACTAGAAATAGCAACACCAAGAGAACCCTGGCTGGTTGTGCAAAATGTCTCCTTCCCCACAGTTCAACACCCACCTCTGTCTTGCTAAGAGGGGCTTTTTGGTTGGAGGCAATGCTGAGGCATTTTAACTACTGGGTTAAAATTACAAGCCCACATCCTATAGTTAAAGAGTAACAGAGAGAAAAAAGGAAAGAAAAAAAATGAAAAACAAACCAAAAAATTCCCAAACAACAACAAAACCACACACAAACCAACAATTCAAAACAGATGTGGGATGGGGAGGAATGATTAAAAACTAGCCACAAAGACCCACACACCTCCCAGTAGATTTCAATGATGGTTGCCAGTACAGAGCATACCGCCTCTGAATGACTCAGTGTGCAGAGGAGGCACCAGCTCGTAGGCTGCATGTGAGTACACGCCTAAATGGAACTGGAGCACAGCCAGCTCACCCATTTACAGAGGTGGGCTGACAGCCTGCAAATACCCATAGCATGGAGTTCTTAGACTGGATTTTAAGAGGAAGAAAAGGAGTGTGTAACACTTTCACATGTCCTCTGGGGTCTTTGACTCCATGCTTCTTTTAAATACAGTAAATGAATCCTGAGCAAAAATGTACCCACTTACATAGTACACTAGGATATGTCTGAGCAAATTCTGGAATGACAAAGGGGAAGAAATCATATAACTGCCCCAAAAAGTGGTAAGAGTTGTAGGCATAAATTGTGGCAGATTCATTGGAAATAACATCAAGATTTAGATACTAAACTTACAATGATTTCTGCTTTGTTACCTTGGGATCCCCAAGCAGTGTATCAGCCTCTGTGCTAAATTTTAAATGACATTTGTTGACTGACTGTCCTAAAATAAAACTTCTCAGAATAACAACATCAGCACTATCATATAGTTTGCATTGTGTCTGTTGTTTATTTTGTGTGGCAATAATACAGACAGCCATATGGATCTGAGCATTTGGAAGGGAGGATTTGTTGGCTAGATTATCACATCTGTTTGCTTATAAATGCAACAAAAATACGTTTGGAGGTCACTGACTGCACAACCATTTTCCTTACTCCTGATGAATAAAGCTGTCAGTACTACCCTTCCTACATCAACCCAACTTTGGAAAAGACCCTGCAAAATCTTCATGAGAAAAAATGTTTTGAAATCATACAAAAATTAGTCTTTATCATACCTCTGCAGTCACTTCCACCACAAAAGTGGTATCACAGCAATCATTTAATCTAGGATGAAACGAGTAAGCAGCATGCCCAGGAGGAAGATAAAGAAAACAACCAGTGCCACAGTTAAGCTTCCTCATAACATACTCTGATTAAAGGAGCATGTACCACTGACCTCATACCCAACAATCGCATTCACTGAGTGAACTCAGATTGGAATTAAAAACAGCAACAGAACTCACACACACACACACAAACCGACCAACCAACCCAAAACAAACCCTAAAACCAAACGAGCCCTCAAAATCCCCACACCAACACACCACACCAATAACAACAGGTTCATAAGATTGTAATTTAGAAGATCTCAATAATCTCCTTGCAGGTATTCCAGCCTAACCCCTCACCATGATCCAAAACATTTATTGCGCTGCCTTCATCTTTTTGCTGACCATAAGAATATCATCATCTAACATGCACAAGCATTCCTGCAGATTCAGAAATGCCATATTCTCTAAGATTACAATCATTTTCTCAGCTGAACAAAGATTTTGGCAGTGAAAAATTCCACGCCCAAAAATATTTTATATTTGTTTGCTATGATAAGACATGATTTTTTTTATCTACAGGACACAACTTACACCTTCATCATGAAGGAGTCTAAAGACAGGAACCACTATAGACAGGTAATATCTGAATTCCACCACCTTAAAAAACAAAACACACACACGCACAAAAAAAAAACAAAAACAAACAAAACCCCCCAAAAAAACACCCAACCCACAACACACCAAAAAAACCCACATAACAAAAACCACCCCAGCAAACAGAGCAAGAGAAAAACATGATCTTACTTTTGCCAAAGGGTTATTCTTCAATATATTTGCTTTGCCAAAGGCAGGAGAGGTTAGGATGACAGCTGTTGATTACAATTCCTGCTTTATTACAAGAGCTTAGCTCTGCCCCTGGCTTGGCTGGCCCATTTCTGCTTTCTTTAGCACAGAACAGTGCTCCTAAAGGCTCCTCCTCTTGACAGCATCTGTCTGGATACTTCCCTCTACACATAGAAACAAGGCTTTCCACAGAGCCATCTAGGTTCTAGGAGCAAACTACAAATGAGGGAAACCATCAGAAGCAAAACTAAATATATTTGATGGCTATGTCCAGGTAGAAATTCCTGCCCACTAACACCAGCAGAGCAGAATGAAGTCTTCCTGTTAAAAATCAAAATGATGACTTCCCCAACAGAGTAGCTTGAATGACACCTGAAAACTAGAAGGCAGAACTTTGAATGCCTGTGCCTCCTAAGAAAGTGTGTACACTCCCTATGATTAATGCACCATATTTCAACCTTCAGAGGAGGAAGGTTCATTATTGTTTCTTACCAAGACTTGGTATTTATACAATTTAAAAAAGCACTGGTGATGTATTCACACAAGGCTATGAATAATAGATAAAACGTGTTTAAAATGTATGCATTTCAATTACAGATGAGTCAAGAAAGCAACTGCTCATCCTAACAGATGCCACATGTATGCTTAAAATACTCACCTTTTCCCTGGTACTCATAACAACTGAGGCAAAGCTACCTTCTATTGCATCATAGTAAATGTCTATGCTGCAGTGCTACGACTTCATTGCCAGTGACAATGATACTGCATCATAACTTTATTTGCCATTCATAAGCCCTGTGGGCAATAAGCCAGTATGTTCCCTCGGTCTGGACACAGCCACCTGAACAGACAGTGATCGAGTAGTGAGACTAGGCAAATAAAAGGTAGAAGAAAAAAAGGTCTAAAAATGAGGTCCCAAATATATAAACTAACGTATTTATCATGGCTGACTCTCAGCTACTGATCAGCACGTTAATCTTATTTTCTCTGCATGATCGCTAAGTACCATACCAAAATTAGGTCAGAAATTCAGATCAGATCAGCTGACTCAGCCCAGCAAGATCAGACAAAGACTAGTTGCTTTCTTTTCCCCAATCCAATACGATGTGTGTTATTCCCTGCAATGCACAACAGATCCATACATTTTTCCCCACAATTAACCTATTGGAATCACACAGGAGAAGACAGCAATCATATTGAAGGGACACCAGTGCTACCAAAGAAACATAATGCAATGTATCCTCAAAAAGGCAAAATCTACCATTCAACAGCTATTTTTTTAGGTCATTTTTCAGATCTTGTTTCCAAACTGCTCAGGCTAAACCATTTCAATGAACTTTTAAGTCATTCAACACAGTTATGAGACAATTTAGGTAAATAACAGCTGCTTCCAAATAGTGTTGTGTGTGAATACCACCACTTTATTAGATAATAAATTACTCATTATTATGTTAATAGACATGATTAGTCCTCTTCTATGTGAACACTAAAAGTGAATAGCTTCTTGAAAAATTGAATAATCAGGCTAATAGGTAATTTTTAGTAGATACCAAAGAACTACAGCTGCTTTGATTCCTACAAGCAAAAGGAGAGCTGGAGCCCCCTCCCTTGCTCAAAATCTACCTGCATTTAATCACAGGGGATGGCTCCTTGTTGCTAAGGAGATTGTTTTCAGCTGTTGGTAGTCTCCAGATTAGTAGCTGTTATCACTGCACATGTGCATCACTTGCTATCTAGGCCACAGTATCAGGAATTAGGGATAATATAAATACCCACCAAGATAAAGTAGAGACCTAAGTAATATAGCACAGAACAAAGGAGAAATCAATAATTCTACTTTACCTTTCCTGGCTGCTGTGTTTCAACAGACAACTTGGTCTTGGATGAATCTCTGGAGGTTGCTATAGGGAGCAGGCTCAATTGCAATCAGGCTAAGTGACTTCAGACATCACAGATCCTTTAGTCAAATCAGATGTCCTTCCTTTGATCTGCCATTGCTTTTAGTTTTCCTAATCAAGGATTGATCACAAATACCTTGTCTTCCCTCTTCATGTTTACACAGGAAAATGACAGATGAGAAAACTCAAAAGTGTTTTCTGAGATTTCATAGAATCATAGAATGGGCTGGGCTGGAAGGGACCTACAAAGGTCATCTAGTCCAACCCCACTGCAGTCAGCAGGGGAATCCTCAACTAGACCAGGTCGTCCAGAGTCCTGTCAAGCTGCATTTTGAATACCTCCAGGGATGGTGTCCCAACCACCAACCTGGGCAACCTGTTCCAGTGTTCCAACACCCTCATAGTGAAGAGCCTGTTCCTAACATCCAATCTAAATCTGCTCTTCTCTAGTTTGAAGCCATTGCCCCTTGTCCTATGACCACAGGCCTTTGTAAACATTCTCTCTCCACCCCTTTGAGGTACTGGAAGGCTGCAATTAGATCTTCCCAGACCCGCCTCTTCTCCAGGCTGAACAACTGCAGCTCCCTCACCCTGTCATTGTAGCAGAGGTGCTCCAACCCCCTGGCCATTTTTGTGGCCTAAGGTGTTTTTCCTTCTTTGTTTCCTCAGATGGATATTGCTTACCCATGAATGTTACTGAGATGAACCAAGTGGGGACAGAACAGATGGGACCATTGGAAACACAAATTGCCACAGAAGAATCCTCTGTTCAAGAAATGCCAGTACCTCTAATCCACATACATGCACACGCTGTTCCTCTGACAAACCAGGCAGGTAGCCTGAAAGCTGTCAGTCAGGCCCAACCAATATTGTTGATAATCTTCCTTGTGTCATCTGATACTTTACCCAGTGAGTAGACTTTGTTCTTAGTGGTCTCGGTAGAGCATCAGCAAGAATTCCATGGTTTGGCTCAGCCCTAATTTATCTGCACTTATTCAGAGGTCTTCAGTAAATGACTTGTCCAAGATCAATAAACCAGCCCACACAAACAAACCACAAGGTCGGAAATACTGTTTCCACCATTCAAATGATGTAGAGAAACTTGGCTAGAGGACCAGAAAGAACCAAGTAGATACACAACTTACTCAGGCCTCAAGAAATTAATTCATAAGAAAATCTCTTTCTGGCACTTGGTAACCTTCATGGGCACACAGCCAGAGTCAGATACATTTTGAGGTGGGTCTCCCTACCCTTTTCCTCTTGGAAACTGTGAAGTTTATATTGCTATTCAGTAATCAAAAGAGAGATGAACACTAAAAGAATGAAATCATATGTGTATGCATCATAAATCAAACAAACCCCTCCCATATTAATCTGCTGCAAGGAAAAACATTTTGTCTCCTAAGTTGTGCATAGCATAAATTCTGCTACAAGATGCCTATGCCTTTGACTACTCAAAATCTTGAATCCCCTTAAAGGGGATTCAGCAGAAGCTGAGCTGACAAGAGAGCAGTCCAGAAGGTACCAAATTACACATTTTATGGGCTTTTGTTAATCACCTTAATTCACATTATTCTTACCCCCTCAAGCAAACTAGTGACAATTCAAAACATTCTACTGCCTGGAACATAAAGCAGCCATAATTTTGCTTTATGTTACTGCTTCTCCCTCCTCTGCACAACTGTATGCGCTGCTCTTTTCTTTTCAACATTCCATCATTACCAGACTAGCGAGGCGTTGCTGGAACATTCACAGCACAGCATGTCTGTTAGACCTGGATGTACAGTACCCAAGACAGAGCATAAAATTTAATCACAAACTGAAATACAGAAGATTCATGCTGGGGTGGGAGGGGGGGAAACAAAACAACAAAGGAGCTTCTATCAGTTTATGCTCAAGTTACTCATTTGCACGTAGAAATTCAGCATTTGGGTAGATGATTTCCCTGTAATACACAGTTCATCCTTGTCTTCAAGAAAAGGCAGATTTTTACATTCAAGTGTGTATGTGATAAATATTTCATCTATCTCATTCAACCTTCTTTTCCTCTCTATGAGGCTGCAGATGTTTCATTGCTCTCCACTAATACAAGAGGCCAGGTCATAAGAGTGCTCCTCTCATTAACAGTCAATTAAAATTAGTGTGGTTTCTCAAGAAAAGCCATGATGGGTTCTGCCCATCAGGGGCCTGGTTCATTTTTCTTTTTATTGACTACAGAACATGCAGAATAGGGAGGAAATCGTCAGTAACAGACATTTTTCTGTGAAACCTCAGACAGCAATTAGAGAGCTTTGAAAACTGACCAGATTTAAAACAGCAACTCAAGGAGAGTCCATTTTGACCTGTCTTTGTCTCATGAGGACTCACACACAAACACATCTTAGCACAAAGGTGATACTGCCCATCTAAAATCATCTACAAGCACTGAGTGGATGAGAACCTGTTTTCTACTAGATCTACATCTCGTATCCCAAACAGTCAAACTTTTTGTTTCAAATCACACCCACTGAAGATGCCACATGTGCTCAAACTGCATACATTTGGGTATAACACTCTTAAACTGTGGAAGGCAGAACTACTCAGCATCACTTCTACATAAAACCTGTGCAGTTAACAGCCTGGGATTAACGGTCCATACTCCTTTTAACAGCAAGCTGCTTAGAAATCAACTGCACAGTTACTGTATCCAAGACCAAGCCCCTCAGTATTCACTCACTCTGCCAGAGCACACATCTTTTCATCAAAATATTTACCGTTTTATTGCTTCTTCCTGTTTTCGGCGCTTTTCGCTCTTTTCTTTCAAGTAAGCCAGGTTTGTTTCATTCCTCATGCGATCATTCTCTCGAGCAATGTCTGATGCATTCTGTATAACCAAGGCATCATAGGCCTTCATCCCCATATCTTCAATATACTGGAGAAAAGCGCCCAAAGTGACCTCCTCCTGATTAGAACTCATCATCTTGCAGGAGATAATGAATAAAGGAAAGCAACGTTTCCTGCAGGTTAAAACACACACAATACCTTAATCAGTAGGAAAGTAGCTTAAGGTTTATGACAGCAAGATTGGGTCAGTTGTAATTAACATCTCAGTAAGACACAGTTTTTTAGACTTTTGCCCATTGAAAGGATAATAAACAAAGCAATTCAATACGAGTAACAACATCACTCAAGACAAGAGGAGATGCAAACCAAAAGCCTTTTCCAAGCAATCCATATCCATCCAGTTACATGTTGTTCAAATCCCCAAACATTTTCTCCCATCTCTTCCTTTTCCCTCACACATTTCAGTTGTATCAGTGCTGACTTCCCTGAATACCAGTTTGAACTGGACTGAAATGGCTTCCATCCCAGGACAACCGGTCCTATTTACGGGTTAGACAAAGCTGCACCAGGACACATCACCAGACAAAATCCCTACTCTGCAGGATATTCCAAAGTTCAGGTGAGAAATACCATTCTATTTTTTGGAACTAAAAAATCTAACATTTTCTTCAGCTTCAAAATCCAGAAAGAGCTACTCAGAAATACTTGCTAGTAATAGAGATATGAGCCCACATGCACTGATCATCTGTTGCCCAACAGCTTGTTAGCTTGAAGCCCCAAGAACAGACAATAAATCCCAGATGTGCTGGGACTTTCAGAACTCTAAAGCCCCTGAATTCTTCAAGATTTCATGGCTTTACAGTCCCTTCAGCTAATCATCATGGAGCACAGGCTCACTTAGATCCTGAGGTTACTCCTAGCTCCATGGCAAGCAGCCTAAGAACTCTCAGAAAGGCTCCAAATGTTTTCTACTGAGCAGCAGCGAGTCACCAGAACTCTTATGTATGGACCCATCGGTGATTACTACTAGAGGCAAGATGTGATTTCAGGAAACATCCTAAATTCTATACAACAGATGTATTAAACAAATAAAATAGAAATTAAATAAACCAGAATTGTCTCATCTTATGTTAAATATTAATTATTTTCAGATCCTGGGACATTAGGATCTGGCTTGTCATTATCCTTGCACACCCTGTGAGTGGGTTCCTCATCATACAAGCAAGGAGTCAATGCAGAGTGACAGAGTGACCTGCTGGCAGAGCTGGCAGCTGAATCAGCTCTCTAAGGCATGTTTGTTTCTTCAATGCTAGAGCATCCCTCCCTTCCCCGAAGGAGGATGGTGTGACTGCTCGGAATCAGCCTGAGAATCATGCCAATGCTGCAACTAGGAGTGATCTTAGTGAACAAGCAAGGAGCATCCTGTGTGCACACAGATTTCAGGGGCAGAGTCCCTGTGAAATCAGCAACAAAGATCCTTCCTCTATTTCCTGATATACTGTCATATTTATAATCTTCACTGCACTGCTGGACAAGCAAAATTGTCATCAGGGAGATGATTTAAAAAATACATTAAAAAATTAAATTAAAAACTCTTATAGATTCTAGCAATCCACTTTGGCCTTCCACGCACAGCTCTGAACATGAGAGCAAAATGCTTTTACAGCTGTGCAGTAAGCAATCCACAAGGGATGAAAAAAGGAGAAATTTTTCCACTCTTCCCCCCCTCCCCTTTTATTTGCTGTTGCAATGGCAACAAGCAACTGGTTTCAGACACTTAATACTTCAAAAGTACATGCATATTTTTTTTCCCCTTGTTGTTCATGTATCTATATAAAACTGATTCCCGTAGGATGGTAACCTGACGAAATTGTGAAGATTCAGATGATGCAGAGGGTCTGCTGCTGTCACCTCTTTCACCTCCCAAGTCAGCCACGTCTATCAACTAAGCCTCAGAGTAAATGCAAGGCTGAAGTTCAGGGTCACTAAATCAATTTTGAACTATTGTTAGGCATGAGTATAGGTATCTTCTACTAATCCCTTGCAGGATTGAAGCAGGGAGGGATGCCTTAGTGCAGCCCAATGTGCATGCATGCAATCTCACACACCTTTCACACTGAAAGTGGCCGGAACTCCTCTGTGTTGGGATATGCACTGAGCTATTCCATAGAATCATCCTAAGTGACACAGTAAGAGCAAAGGAGTGAATTGGGAAGCTGACAGTGAGCTAAGCAGTCTGCTATCAATGTTGCTGATGCTTCAGCAGACAGCAGTTTAGACCAATTCCTAGTTTTTCCGGTTAAGTCCAGATACCACAGCCACTTCCTGGAACCTGCCTATAGCAAGAGGCCTACCTGGGCTAACAGCATAGGCTGCTCTGCCTCCACTGGCTCCCAACTTCTCAGATGGGATCTGCTTTCTGATGGTTGAAGTTTGGGCCATTTCCCCAACAGATGTCTAGTTCACTATATTTCCCATTTTGACTTCTAGAAAAGCCTGGTTTCTGCCCATGTTGGATGAAATTTAGATAAACATGTAGAGTAGACCTCCCATTCTAGGAACATTAATGGCATCTTTGCCATTGAGTCTAGTGACCATGTTTTACTCCCAGAATATAGCATGTAATTTTATACTGCAATTACTTCAGCAGGCTTTCAATAATTGCAATTCTGATCAATTTATCCCAAAGACATACAGAACTTAATTTGCTTCATGCTCTCTGTTAAGACAATACTGTCATATTTTCCTCACTGTTTCCCTTTTTTTTTCTTATTTATTTTTCACATAGGAAGATAAAATAATTCCAATTCCTAAAAGACTGAAATTTAAAAAGTCTTTTTTCTGCTGCTTGCACTGACCAGATTATCTCCCTGCTGGCTTATTATTGATGCTGTCTGTTACTGAGCTCATGCAGAATGACAAAAATGTATCCAATATTTAGCAAATAAATCAAGATCTATTCTTCGTCCTAGTAGAGGTTCAGTCCTGCAAGAGTACTGAGCAACTGGAGCTCCTGAACTCCTCCTGTGATGTGATGGCTAATGTTGATTTGGTTGTCATAATGACAAATTCAGCTTGGGATACTCCTGAAAGGGGTTTAGGGGGCTCCCAGATATTTAAAAACCTTAACTCAGCTCTTAAGACACTAACTCTGAAAAGCAGAAGCATTCTGTGGATTAAACCTTGTGTATCAGCTGTGTGCAGAGCATTTATAGCCTCACTGCAGTGGGCTCTGTGTGGACAGTTGTGCATACCATGCTAAAACAGAGTAAAACTGCAAGTAGCAGAGACAAAATGCTTAACTGATTCCTGTAAATATTAGAATTCCTTGCAGAGCACACCAGGGCTGGTTTTAGTTACAGGAATTAATGCCACTTCAGAAAGATAAGTTACCTTAATAAACGTGCTTTATAGCTGCGATGGGCTGCAACCAACACACATGGCCCATCGAGTGCCATGCGTTGCTTTTCACCCTCCTTGGAAGGTGCACAGACAGCACTGATCATTGTCTGATCAAAGGTTCTGCTGACTGATGAACACAGGCAGTGAGCAATTCCTAGCCATCTGGCAGGGTAGATATGAATACAAGCAAGTGCTCCATCTGAGAACATTTATATTTGATTACAAATATGCAAATGCAAGTTGTTAAATAAGTAACAAACTGTAGGTGAGGCACCACCGTTTTGCCACCCCTGACATGCACACTATGGTGAGATATTGTGTTAGCTGGTGACAAAAACCATAGAGACTCACCTCTCTATTTACAATTTGTTTTCATTGCATTTTCTTTCCTGAAAACAACCAGCCCTGGAAAATTTAAACATAGAGCTGGTCTCTTTGGGAAATTCTTGACATCCCTTTCTCTTCCCCTCTTTGTTGTGAAGGGACAGAAGGAGAGCAGGGAGGAGCAAAAGGCCTGGATTTTAGCTGTAGAAGCCAACAGAAAGTGTTACAGGAACTTTGCTGTGAGTGTTCACTAAACACATTTTGAGGAATTCACATGAGTTCAAGGATAAGAAGTTCTCCATCATATTCACTTTGCTTCTTAAAGGTCAAACTAACACTATGTGAAACCTTACTGGGGGGGGGGGGGGGAATTAAAAAAATCAACAAAACCACCACAATCATGTCTCTCCAGGTAATCCCAGATCAGAGTGACACTGCCAGAGGAGCACAGAGCAGCTCATGGCATCAGCTGCCAGGATGGGAGGAGAAAGGCAAGAAAGACTGTTTTTAAAATTTTATTCCCTATCAAGGCATCTGACAAGGGCAAGCAATCCCCTTAACAGTTTGCCCAGTTATGTAACTACATTTAAAATCTTTGTGTTGATTCACTTTTCTAGGGAAGGATAATGCATTGTGCTTCACAAGGTTGTTGCATATCTTACTGCTAATTTAATTCTGCGCTTTGATACCAAACACACTGCGCTCTTGCTCAAGCCCAAATCACCTCTGTTTCATGTAAAGAGGAGAATTTGGAATGAGGAGTAATACACCTAGTGTCACAGTACCAAAGCAAGGTTAGATGTTAATACTGAGATGTGCTGTTCTCCTTTATTCAAATGAGGATCCCCAAAACATCAGCTGCTTTTCAGTGTGCTCAACAACCACAAGCTGCAGCTGTGCTGCACTGAAAATTGGCAACACTGACATTAAAAGTGAAGGACCTTTTTGAAGTACTGACAAAAGCACTGATTTCTTTCTTTCAGACCAGAGGGATTTGGTTTAAATTTAACACAGGAGCAGCAAGCATGGAAATAAGAGTTGGGTTGTCCAAAATCCCATGTCCCAATTCCTTAATTCCACCCCTCCTTAGTCCTGCCTGTCCCCACTTCGAATAGTGCCTCCTCTCTCTGAGAACACCTCTGCTTTCACATTGAATATCAATATCCTCCACTAAATTCAATGTATTGGAACAATTCTGCACAAATCAAAGATGCCAATCAGCCACTCAACCCTTGAGTTTGAGCTGTTGCATTCTAGCTGCTTGCAAGGCAGTAAGAGCCAAGCAGACAGATCAGCCATATCCAATTGTCACAAACTGCTGACCACAGCAGCACTAATAAGGAACTAATGGTATCGAATGTGCAAAGGACACTACCACTGCAACCAAGGAAGATTCATTAAGGAAAAAATATATTCTAGAGACTACTTTGCACAAGTCTCTCTCTCATTAGACCTGAGCCTTACACCAAGTGAGCTCTTAAATGTCCAGACAGTTGACTGCATTGAGACAAATGGCTAAGTCATGCTTTTTGGAGTTGCATTCCCTGCTCGTCTTTAACAACAAGCTGACATTATTGTTCTCACATAGTGATACATCAAATTCTACCATCAAAGAGGAAGGATAGTATGAAATAGTCTGCAAGTTTCCTACTATCTCATTTGACAACTTTTTAAATGTAGATGTCTGAAGAAACAGGACCACTATGCTCAATTGGAAATACAAAACACATTTTGTATTTTGACTAGAATTATAGATTATATACCTCAGTCTCCCTTCATTGCACAGCATGAGCTCTAGCACCTGGTGAAATCAGTGAAGCTAAGGAGTACTAAGCCCTTCACTTAAAGAGGTTAAAAGTGGCTTCTTCAATAGAATGAGAACACTACTGTATGGTTTTAAAGAAATAATCTGTTTCCACAGAAATCCCATCCTTCACAGGGGAAAGTTGTGCTCCCTGATTTTTTAGGAATTGACAAATATACCCTGAATCTTATCGGCTCCCCTTTGACAAAGGAAAAGGTCTTTGATAAAAGATTCCTCTGTGACTCCAGGATGTACAGAGCTGTTGTTTACTTTGCAATGCAGAGACACTTTTATCACTTTTATCCCCTAAGGAAAAGAATTCTACCTTCTAACCCCAGGGATGTCAAACAATTGCAAACCTGGAGTCAGAATGACCCATGCTTAAGTGCAATTATGCCCTTTTCCCATCCCAATATTGTGCAAAGAACTTATGAACAACAAGAAATAAATCCACGACACACAGACATAAACACACATGTTCTGTGTGCAAACAGGAGAGTGTTTGGACTCAGAAGAGTTAGCTTCTTGCTGATGGAGGTGTTTTTTCCCCCTTCTCCTTAGAAAATGAAATGGAGATTTCACTACCAGCAGCACCACATTAAGATGCTGTAAAATATTAATGGTGCAGTAGGTCTGGTAAGTAACTAACACAGACATTAGAAATTATTTCAATTAATTCATCAGGAAACAGCAAGGATTGACTTTAATTATTTATCAATGCTTTTTTTACAAGCAAAACCAGTCCAGCTGCAAAATGCAACTATTACAGGCACAATCAACATGTGAAGTACACAAAACCAGTCAAGTAGGCTCTGGCTTTTGGTTCATCAATGTCTGGATTATTAAATACCTCCTAAAAATACATGCGGCCTCAATGTTATGCATTCTGTCTATTCATTGTTTCATTTTGCAGTATTTTTTTTTCATCCTAATTGGCACCAGATTTTATTAGCATGCTCAGATAATGTATTAAATATGTACGTACCAAGATTTAAGTCCACGGGGACTGCTAAGTGCAATAATCAAAGGTGACTTCTGCCTGTAAAAGCCCTTTCCTGTGGTTATCTCAGTGCAGTCGGAAGGGATATTTCAGCACCACAAACGGATTTGCAGTTAGATTCAGTTCTTTTCTTCAGTTAAAGTGCATTAAATCTCATTGGCAAAACTGCCCAGATTGTAGAATGCGACATGACTCTAAGTCAGTGTGTTAGATTACAGATCTTCTTACTGCACGATGAGAACAGCATGGAAAGTTTGGCTGTTAAAAAATGCAATGCTCAGAAAGACAGGTGCTTGCTTCTTTAAATCCACATTCAGAGAAGAGAGGGTGCAGATAATGGGAGGGCATAAACAACACCCTGCTTTGAGGTCCAGCAGAGAATAATCTGGATGATTTTTACCCACTTTACAACACAGAAGATCACAGCACCATCATATACACTAACACAGAGATTTCTAAGGTGCCTCATTTGAATATGTTCTGTGGAGACAAAAAGGGCGGAATGCAAGGAGTAGAAAACATGCTATCCAAATGGCTTCTTGCAGCAGGAAAGACACTGGCTCTCTCATTGCCGCCGAGAAGGTCTGAGGCAGTCTAGCTGTGGCATCGCCTCTCTTCTCGTGCCTACAGGCAACCTTGCTCTCTCCAACTGCCTCCGTCTGTCGCCGAAGTCGGGATCCTCAAACAAAGAGCGAGCCTACCTTGGGCTGCCGGCAGGACGGCGGGGCTCCTCTGGGGCTGCGGTGGGGCTGCCCTGAGCCCCGCACAGCCCGCATCCCAGCACCGCGGACAGCTCCCGCCGACCGCGGACAGCTCCGGCGGCGCCGGTCCAGGGCAGCGGCCGCCGCTTCGGTCCTCCGCTCCGGGAGCCCGGGAGCTTGGCACAGCCTCCCAGCTAGGAAACGGCCTTGCTCTTATCGCCGCTGCACTGAAGTCTGATTAGGAAATAATCCGACGTGGGAAATATATCAGCATGAGCAGCGCTGTACATCACATTGAGTCTATAGGTAGGGAGGAGTGTGAGCAACGCCCTTCCTCCCTCCTCCTCCCTTCCAAAAAAAAGGAAAAGAAGTCGTTCTTCCACGGAGGACGTGTCACTTAACCTTTAGCCCATGTTATGGATCAAGGAAATGAACAGCCACTTAAAAGGAACCCCTACGCCTCAGTCTGATACCTCACGTTGCCGAATCCTGTGCACCCACCCTTATGGAAAGCAGTGTGAGGGACACAATTCCTGCTGACGCAGATCATACTGCTGCGAGGGGAGCGAGGGGAGGAGCCTCTCAACCTCAGCCAAACAACCTCCCACCACCTGCTCCCATCGCACGAGAACAAAACTACACTGCTCGGACAGCACCAGCTTGGCATTTGTGCTGCTTTACTTACAATGCTTCTGGAAAGCAGCTTCTGCTGAAAAACATTTGAGGTAGACCGTTTTATGGTCACCCAGAATCTGTGAAATTAATGACAAGGAAGAAAACATTTCCTTTCTCCTGAAATGGATTTATCTGTGGCATAGCACCTCCTTGCAGAATATGTACAGTTTGCTTCCTCTCCCTCCTGACATTCAGGATGGACACAAAGCAAGAATATTCCTTCCTGTGCAGGAGCCAGAGAAACAGGAGACGGCTGAGTGGGCACAGAATACATTACTCAATCATTACATGTCATTCCATTCTTTCTCTTTTAAGTTACAGGCATATTTTCTTCTTGAATAAATCTCGATTCTGACGTTAACAGCTGAATTGATTTCTAAAATTAATAACAGAAATTATGGTCATAGAATAGAGTCCTTTCAAAGCAGTGCACATTCAGCATGTCTAGCACACAAAAAAACCTCCCCTACAGGGCACATGAGAACTCCCTGAAGATCTCCAAGTACCAACTGGAGTATCAGTATCACCTCACATCCCAGAGTACCGAAGATAGACACTTAGCCATCCTGCAAAATGTGGTGGCCTCCTTCATACAGCCAATACCAACACTGGAAGTGTAGCTTGAAAAAAAAAGCCTGATCCAAAAATCCCCTCACACTCACTAGTAACTCTCTTGCTGCTCACTGTCACAACACACCTCCCAGCACACTTCTTACAAACCTGTCAAACAGGACAGTGGAGCTTCTGAAGAACATCTCCAAGAGACCATTTCAAAAGGATGCTTTAAAAAGGGTTACAAAACTAGAACAGGGTTTAAAGATGTGGAGAGGTTTTATTTTTGTCATGGAATAAGATCTGGAAGGGAAGTATCTGCAGTGCAGATTGGGAGGCAGCGCTGGAAGGAGAGCACTTTCTTTAGCCCAGAGGCTTGCCCACAGCTCTGCTTCTGATGTTTAACTTCCTTGAAGGATACCTTAAGAAGAGCCGTGGCTGTGTGGTAATTAGGGAATTCTTTTATTTTCATCAGCTGGAGATTCCTGTCACATAAAAGCTTCTTGTTTCCAATTCTCCTTCAGAATTTAAGACCTTCCTTATCTCTTCTCCAAGTCATGCACCAAAACCAGAGAAACTACTCAGTCATGTTTTTTCCCACATTACTTTAAAAAAAGATCTCATTATAAAGTCATTAATGCTTCATAAACAATTTGACAAACTACAGATTTTAATCCACAGGCCTGAAACCCTTGGCTATGTCTTCACCACATGGTTTGTTGCAGTAAGTGAATTCACCTGGATACAATCATCTTCCAGGCTACAAATATTATTGCAACTTTAGGCAGTTTCAGCATCTCAGCACTCCTGTCTCAAGCTTCCTGGGGACCATATCTCATAGAAGAATAGAATTGTTTGGGTTGGACAGGTCATCTAGTCCAACCTCCCTATACAGTGAGCAGTGAATCTCCATCAGTTGTGTAAGAAAACATCCATTTCGTCTTGCAGAAGCACCATGGAAAAGGCACTGGGGGGATATTATGAGCTCTGCAAGGCTGCCCATTCTGTTTCTTCTTAAAGCACAGCAAAGTCCATAACTTGCCTACACAGTCAGATGGCATCAACTTGAGAAAAAGCATCTACAGAATCAACCATGGGACTCTCTGCTGATGGCAGAAAAGCCAAATCAAATCTCACGTAACCTATCCTCTCCCAGTTTTCTTGTAGAGCAATGGTATGATCATCTTTAAACAAGTTTTATGACAACCTTGATGAGGCTGTGAATGACTTCCTGCTCTCCAGACAGCTAAAAGTGGAGAACCATTCTTTCCTCACAGTAGTTGCCAATCCCCATCTCCTTTGCTTCACATCCTTCCTGGAGGTTACACTCACAGGTGACTCTGACAGATGCAAATTGTTTACACTGACTTTGAATTCATTAGAAGTTTGTGTGGGGCTTCAGTACATGACAGAATTGTGCATGTGTGAAACGATTTTTATCTGGATTGAAATCTGAGTTAATAAATATTTTAACATGGGAATGCGTTAATTTGAGGAAGATGCATAGAAAGCAGACTCCGTCCAAAGCCAGGCACAGACCTCATCATAGGCTTGACTTTAAGCATCTCTTTCAGATGTTGCTTGTTCATGCTTTTCATATCCAAGCAAAGTGAAAGCCTAAGGATCTACTTGCAGTTAATTTTCAACATGAGGTGCTGAAATATTGAATTAAGGATTCAAGGCCACTCTTCCCAAATTATTACATTCCATGCCTCATATAAGCTTTAAAATTTGTATCTTCTCCTCTTGAGCATTCTTAAAACCATGAAAGTTCTGCCGTTCCTCCTTCTCCTGGATTTGTTTCACTCCTTTTGCCTCTGTCTTTCCTCACATACACAGTGTTGTTATGAAAAGCAGAACTAAGTCACACAAAGAAAGCTCCCATTGCTCCATCTCCATCTTGTTTCAGTGATTTCACATCCCTCTGGAGCACCCTTTCACTTCCCTGGAGCATACTGGCTGTATCCCTTCCAGCAACTGACTATCCACAACTGTCACAGGTTTCTTTTTTCAGCGAACGGAGGACTCTTCTGAAGGTACAACAGTAGAGGGGTCCCCACTCATGTAAAAAGCCAATTAATGTTAAATGCTTAACTGCCATCTGTGCCTTTAAGAAAAATCTCTTAATTTTCCCCAGTGATCCATTTTTTTCACATGGGACCAATTTTGCTGTTATTGCTCAGGCAAAATTCCTGCTGAAGTCCACAGGGAACTTTGCCTGAATACAAAATGTGGAGCAAAGCCCCATGCTTATTTGCATAGGCCACAAATCACAAGTATCACATCCTGATGCAAGTGATTTATCCTACATGACAGCTGGTGCAACGGGGCTATTTTTAACCAAGATTTGTTGTAAAATATTTCATGATATTTACCATTCCAAAAAAAAAAAAAAAAAGAGTCAATTGATTCTTTTTTCTTAAACTGGATTAGATAGAAAGATTCTGGCTGCTTTCCAAACCCATTAATTACTAAATGGTACATTTTCAACAGAAATGTTAAGCTATAAGTAGTTCTGGAGCCAGTTAGCTCCTAGCTAAAATCAATTAAAGCTGGTAAAGATACATTTCTATGGTCAGGTCCCAAACATAGACAAACAGTTTTTATAGCACAGTGGATGGTGGCACAATCCTTCAACACAGATGCAGTTGTATTAGCAAAACTGTGCATTTACTGTTTAGCTGGTAGGAGTATAGTATGTAGTAGTAGTGGGTGAATTTTTTATTCCAGGATAAACCTGGTAGTGTCACTATGGCTATGCTCACATTGCACTCTGTTCCTGCTGTTGGAGGCTTAATTTTCTACCCCTCAAGAAACACACTTTATCCTAATAAGTGTAAAGGCTAAATAGTTTAAACTTTTTTTGCCACCCTCCCACCCCACTGCTCCTTCACATTTGTGTGGCCTTGCAGAGAACTGGACCATGGAAATGATCCAGAACATAAATAATTTTGGGATGGAAATGAGGAGGAATTAAAAAAAAAAAAAAAGAAAAAGAAAAAAAGAAAAGGTTGTAAGACTCAACCAAATCACTTCCTTTGCACTGCACAATGCAGAGGGCACTTCACAGCGTGAGAATGGTACCCTTGCCAAAGTGCTGGGTGACTTTTAAAGTGAAAAGTCCTCACGCTACAGACACTACCAGTGTGCTCAAGCTTCCAGCTGAATGACTCTGGTGCAGCTCACATGCCAAAGCTGTTGTGCTGAGGCTTGGCCTGCTGAAGCCTACAGGGGCAAGGAAAATCCCGCAAGCAGACGAGGAGCTGACAGGCAGCTCACCCTGCCCTAGAAATTCTACACAGCAGCTCTGCTAAATACTTCAGCCACTTGAAGGCAGGCAGGCAAGGGTATACATATATTACACAAATGTGACCATATAAAAGTTGCACAGCACATCACCAGAGTACTTGATCTCTGGGCATTTCATATTCATAGCCAGCACAAAAACCCAAACAAAATGAAGGACACGGCTTTGAATTCCTTTCCACCCTGCCAGCTATTCCTCTGGCCTTATGCTGGCACAAATGTTCCTTGGACGTGTGGCAAAGCAGATTGGGAACTAGATCAAGCTGAGAACTAGTCTGGGATTTTGGCACAGCACGGATGTTGTTATTTCTGAGAGGACCACCCTGCCTATGTAACCAACAGGCAGCAGAGCTCCGGTGTAGCCTCACAGATAGAAGGCAGGCCAGTTGGGCCTCATTCAGGAGCAGCCAGCTTCTTGCTTTCATTCCAGCTACTCAGACACTCAGTTGTGAACAAAGAGCTCCAGTGAACCTCATGGCATTTCTGAACTCTGTGAAAAAAATGGGCCTGGAAGAGCACAGAACATAAAATCTTAAAGTGAGTCATGATGGAGTCTAGAGCGAGGTCTGGGAACCTGGGAAACTTTTCTGAAGCTTTAAGCCTCCTACCTGTACTCATTAATATAACCTGCAGTTGTTTTCCAGCACTACAGCTAAGTTCAACCCAGTCAGGAAATGGGCAAAGATGGGGTAAGTAAGAGCTGTTTATTTCACCTGAAAAAGCACTTGGATCACTAAGTAATGACATGTTCAATATTGTGAGACTGGAAAGACTCAAATAAACCACAGTTTATGCTTAAATATTGACAAATTGGCAGATTCCTCTATTAAATAATGTCATTGTGTGATGTACATTAAGATGGTATTTAAGGTGTGAACTGTATAAAGAAACTAAAAGATGTTATTTTTTCACTAAAATACACATAATTTTATATAAACAATCCAACTATGTAATGCATTTTCCAAATATGCTTGTTTTCATCACTTAATAAAAATCCACACAAAGTATTTGTTTCTGCATACTGCAGGCAGGACGAGAGGACAAAGTTTGGATGAAAATGTTAGACTCCTAGAGCTCATTGAAAGTGAGGGAAAAATGAAGGAGAGACAGAAGAATATCAAAAAGGAAACATTAAGCCAAAGAAGAGAAGGCCATAGTAGACAGACTGAGGGCATAGATGGCTGTATGTTTGTTTGTTTGCTTTTCTTAATGAGGAAATGTCTCATTAACTCAAGAATTGAAGAAGTAATGATATTTGGTGGGAGAGAAAGGCTTCATATGGAGTATTTTAAGTGTTAAGAAGGATATCTTGTACTGTTCACATCCACATCAGCAAACCACGCTCAGAAAGGCAGGAACTATGTCAGGCCATGAGTAGGTTCTAACCTTCCTTTTGATACATAGGCAACCAGGCCTGGGAGATCATCAGACCCTGGAGTCTGGTTCAAGCATAGAGAACTCTGGGCAGATGATGGAGACTGTCTGATTCACAGTCAGAAGTCCTTGTCAGCAGCTTGCCCCAGTAGCATGTGTCCAGCCCTCACTATCTGATCCTGGCTCAAACCCTGTGCAGTGATCCAAGTTTAAAAAGCATGAGGGGAAGAGCTTGCTAACAGGACAGGCTGGTGACGACCTCATTTGGCATCACCTGGTCAGTTCCTCTGGTCATGGATCAACTAAGCTTCTGTGAGGGCAACAGGGAGCAGAAGTTCAAGGCATTGCCATCACCTTAGGGAGATAAGCCCCTTCAGTTGCATGTGTGCCTGCATACAGGCTGTGTAAGTACACCCCTTGCCACCTTGGACTGAGGAAAAGGAAAGAGCAGTAGCTTCTCCCTTACATTTAGAAAATCCTTATCTCTACAGAGAAAAGGGTTGAAGTCTGCAACTGGTAAGTTGCAGTCAACACTAACAATCATGAACTCTTCTGCCCATGCTCAGATATAAAGCAATTTAAAATTAAAATTATCAGATTATTCTAATTACTATGGAAACAACCATTTCCTGAAGGCTCTCCCTAAATAAACTCTTAGGAAAATCAGTTTTCTCTACAGCTCTAACTGGCTAATCATCACGTCAGTTAACTTAGTTCTGGTGTTCCCTTCTGCTTAGTTCTTGGAGGAAACTATTGTGATCCTTTATATTCTCTTGGTATAATAGCCATTACTATCAATAGATGAGCTCAAATTGCCACCACTCAGGAAGAAAGGAATGCAAATGAGGAATACCAATTAACCCCTTTACAATTAAAAATATCTCTGTCTATTATAGCACCCATTAGTGATACTCTAGTTAATGGTCTGTCAACATTTCCATTAGACCTTTTCCCCCTGCTCCTGAACAGAGCTAAATCCTAGTTAATTACCTTGAATATACCACTATAGATTTACACAATACACATACACAACAGAAATGAGGCAAAATAGAGATTTCCTGGTTATCTTGAGCTATTACATCCTTCCAAGTACCTGTTTTCCAATGTGTAATTCTAAATACTCTGTACTACAAATATCCCGCAAAATTATTCAGTAATTCAGTATTTTTTCCAGTGTTATAAATACTTCATAGAATCATTTAGGCTGGGAAAGACCTTTAAGATCATCAAGTCCAACTGTTAACCCAACACTACCAAGTCTGCTGTTAAACCATGTCCCTCAGCACCACATCTACATGTTTCATAAGTACCTTCAGGGATGGTGACTCTGCCACTTCCCTGGACAGCCTGTTCCAGGGCTTGACAACTATTTTGGGGAAAAAAAATTGTTTGTCGTGTCCAACCTAAACCTCTCCTGGAACAAGTTTTCTTCTGTCATTTGTTTCTTCTGATATCAAAGATATTGAATCCCACCTTGCAATAACCTTTTCTTCAGATTGTTATAGAGAGCAAAAATGTCTCTCTCTGAGCCTCCTTTTCTCCAGACTAAACAACCCCAGTTTCTTTCAAACACTCCTCACAGGACTTATTCTCTATATCCTTCTACAGTGTCACTGCCCTTGTCCAGACACACTCCAGTGTCTTAATGTTCAGTTACTGAGAAGTCTAAAATTGACTTCTCACAAAGCTCTGTCCTAAATATTTACTGTGAAAACTGCAGAGTGAATGCAGTAGACTCCTTTTGTAGATTCTTTTTGCCCAACACACATCACATTATACCATCCTTTTTTTAATACTAGGTGTGAGACAGAGGGTTATGTTCTGTCCTGCAACACCTAGAAATGACAGGGTGACCTAGGGACAAAGCTTCAGCCTTAGCAGCTTAAGATTCCCTGGCATCCTTATGGTCAAACTAAATTCTCCACACTAGTGCGATGTATTTGTGTGTGTGTCATATTCATTACGAATGTGTATTACAATTCATGTATATTGCATTTGTTAGTTCTCTCAACTCCCCAAATACACTTCAGCATTTCATGGTATGCTCATCATCAACATTCTCAAGTGCTGGCATACTCAGAAGAGTAAGAACTCCAGCTGACATCCAGATGTGGTAAGGGAGAAGTAGACAATGTGAATCCTAAGCTATAGTTTAACCCTTATTTTGCCTGTAAGATCTCCCAGTATGTTTATGCTGATAATGTTTGGTATCTACATGCACCTTGGCACGGTTTTAAGGACTGGGCTTGCACACAGCAATTCAGCTATGCCAGGTTTTCCTGGCTTATTTGTAATGCTCAAATAGAGAATCTGTGGCTCAGATAAAAATTAAATACATCTTGTAAGCAGACTACCCTTCAGAAACAAAACCTGCACTCTGCTCACCAGCATTAAGTGTTTAATATGGCATGACTGGCTTTTGTTTGGAATTAATATTTGCAAACTCTAATTAGACCAGCTGAAAGTGACTCACATTGTATGTATTACAGCTGATAAAACACTGGTTGGAAAACTAGTGTTTTCATACTCACTCTGTAGGAACACAAGCCAACGGCATCACATACCTAGCTGCTAGAAATGCTGTTTTCTGCAGCCCTGCAAGGATGTTCTGGTTTACAAACTTGTCAAATTTACAGTCCCCTGAATTCAGGCAGGTGCTCCAGAACACAAAGTCAGGAACAGACAGAACAGCTTGTAAGATTGGGCCTTTTGTACGTTTGTAGTATCAATTCTGCTCAATATACACTGAACTATTCCATTATTTGTGGCATATAGAATCATAAATGTCTGTTCCAGCCTAAAAGACTCTAATGTTGAGTCCAAACACAAACCCAGGTCTGCCAGGACACTACTCTACTCAGTGCTGGTTAGGTCACACCTTGAGTACTGTGTCCAGTCCTGGGCCCCTCCATTTAAGAAAGATGTCGAGGTGCTTGAACGTGTCCAGAGAAGGTCAATAAGACTGGTGAGGGGGCTGGAGCAGAAGCCCCATGAGCAGTGGCTGAGGGAGCTGGGGGTGTTCAGCCAGGAGAAGAGGAGACTCAGGGAAGACCATGTTGCTCTCTACAACTAACTGAAAGGAGGTTGTAGCCAGGCAGGGGTTGATCTCTTCTCCCAGGTACCCAGTGACAGAACAAGAGGACAAAGTCTCAAACTGCACCAGGGCAGGTTTAGGCTGGACTTTAGGAAAAAACTCTTCAGAGAGAGTGATTGGCCATTGGTAATGGGCTGCCCAGAGAGGTGATGGAGTCACCATCCCTGGAGGTGTTTAAGAGGAGGCTGAATGAGGCATGGTTTAGTTGATTAGAAGGGTTAGGCGATAGGTTGGACTTAATGATCTCAGAGGTCTTTTCCAACCTGATTGATTCTGTAAACCATGCCTCTCAGTACCACATCTACATGGCTTTTAAATACAGGGGCACAATCCCTGCCTTCATCCTGCTGGACACTATTGCTGATACAGACCAGAATGCTGTTGGCTTTCTTGATCACCTGAGCACATGCTGGCTGATCTTCAGCAGTGTGTCAACCAACAGCCCTAATTCCTTTATATCTTCAACAGTAAAGCGCTTTTTATCTAAACTGCGCCAGGTACTTACTGAGCTAATCACAGCCAGAAAATAATGAGTAGCAGTGCAATGGAAGTTCCAGCTCATATCTTCCAATGCAAAACTCCTGTAAAACCCAGCAACTTCATTTTCCTGGAAAATGGGCCTGGCCTTACTGAAGGGCAACTTCAGAAACACATCTTTCTGTATGTTGTGGGCTGAGTTGAATCTGCTGATGGTGTTCAACACCATGCTTCAAATGAAAGTGTTAGCTGGAGCAAAATGTCATGAGGCTTGAAGTTCAGATTGTAACGTGAGAAGCTGCTGTTTTCCTGTTTTGGGGTGTTGATCTTTTCCACTGGGCTGGCTGCTGTTTGCTTGGGTGAGAGGGAACCATTTTATCACTGGCTTCTGCATGCTGCTTCTGCTTTTTTTTTTTTTTTTTGCTGTACCATTCTGTGGAATAGCCTAAGGTAGTTATATCTCTCCTTAAATTCCTTATCTCATCCCAGAGGTTTTTCTGTTACTTTCATTTCCATAGCTGGGGGGAGGGCCTTCATTTGGAGGGCATATTGTGAAACCAGGACATTTCCATCCCCCATCTGCTTTGGGGCAGGGTTTGCTTGTTAGAGCCAACTGTGTTAACTCAGAACACTGTAAAACAATCATTTGTATTTAGAACACCCCTATAACACCTACTAGCTTTTTTTCCAGCCATTCGAATAAGAAAATGATTTTTTTTCTTTCTTTCATGAATATCCAGATAATATCAATGATGGTGATTCAGAGTAAACATGAAAAATAAACACTAACAACCTTGTCTGCATAAAGTTAGCGGATTAAAAGCCCATAGCTCTTATTTTCTGGAAATATTTCAGGGCTCGAATCTACTAAATAACTAAGAAAATGGAAGAAACTCAATTTAGATTTTACATTGAGATGAAATCTTCCCCATGAAGATAGTGAGATACTAGAACAGGCTGGCCAGAGAAGTTGTGGAGGCTTCCAGCACTGGAAGTGTTCAAAGACATATTGGACAGGGCCTTGAGCAATCTGATCTAGTAGAAGGCATCCTTGCTCTTGGCAGTGATTTGAAACTAGATGGCATTGAAGGTGCCTTCCAACCCAAATCATTCTATGATTCTTGATGTTTATATTGGCTCCATCATGCACAGAACCAATGATGAACCCTGAAGTGGCTTCAGACTTTTTTTCCTGCTCTTAGTGTTGTTTCATTTGTTGTGAGTGTGAGATGAACAAGTTGCAGGTGGCTTTAAGAATAAAAACCTCATGCCACTGTTGTTACCCATCCAGGTATGAAGAAACTGCAATATAACCTTATCTGCGATAACAAGTCAAATAATGACTGAATGTTCAGAGGGTACCAGACAGTCTGATCAATGAGATTCCATATAGAAAATTGGTTAAATGGCCTTGCCTTGCTAAGTTTGAAAATCTGTAAAGGAGGACCTGCCAGCATTTCCATGAGTATGCCAACATGCAGGGAGTGAAATGCAGAGCTTGTATTATTATTGCACACTTGACTCTGTTTTCATGTCTTTCTTGATATGCTAACTGTAGAATGAAAGAAGAGATTTTTGCTTCTGTCCTGAAAGGGGAGGGTAGAGAGCTGGGAAAGCAGAATTTGAAATATTGTTTGACTTGAGACAGAACAGACTACTTCATCACAAAAAAAAAANAAACAAACCACTTCAAAAAAAAAAAAAAAAAAAAAAAAAAAAAAAAAAACAAAACAAAAAAACCCACCAAATCCCAGCATGATGGGGTTTGGAAATCACCTCTGAATATCATCTAATCCAATCCCAATGATAATGCAGGGTCATCCACAACAAGTTGCCCAGCATCATAATGTCTAGTTGGGTTTGAAATGTCTCCAGACAGAGAGATTCCACAACTTCTCTGGGCACCCTCACAGGGAAGAAATTTTTTGCCTCATGTTCAGATAAAATCTTCTGGATTCGAGTTTTTGCTTGTTGCTTATTGTCCTGTTTCAGGGCCCCATCCTCTTTACCCACATCCTTTAGATATTGATGAACATTGATAAAGCCCTCTCTCATTCTTCTTCAGGTTGAAAACAGATCTTGTCACCTAAAGACTGCAATGAGACATTTCAAAGACTAAATATTAACCTTAAATAATTAATCCTTTCTGTAATCCCTGGGAAAGAGGATCAAACTGAAGCATGTGAAGTAGACTTTTGAACTTATTTCTGGCTTCCAAGATCCAAAATAGAACCTTTTTTTTTTTTTTTTTGAAAGCCAGACAGTCACCTTGATAAAAGAAATAGGAAATCAAAGCAACATTTTCCAACTGAACAAGCATTTAATTAAAAACACAATCAGATCCAAAGTAAGTGAGGCATGAGAAGCCAGGAAAATCTCTTGAGCTGGATAAAACCACATCCAAGGCATATCTTTCACTTAATGATGGTAGTCATGGAACAGCGGGCAGATAGTACAGATATTTCCAAGCTTCTTATTCTCAGGTGCCATTAACGCTTAAGTAATGCGTAGCAGACGCCATGAAGCTTCAGCACCCTGAATGACTGACCAGCATCATGCAAACACTGAGGAACTTCTCAAGTGATTCCTTTCTTCTCTGGATATGATAGAGAGAACAGTGGAATCATTTGAGAAGTTGCTTTTGATCCTTTGCTTTACAATGTTAAGACGGTTTATCCCCCAGAATATTTTGCTGCAGGTCTCTGCACTGCCCTAAAACTGTAGTGTTGAGAAGCCAGATTTAATGCCTACACATTTGTCTCTTGCTGCTTCTTTGTCCATGGTGCCTTTCACAAACCTGCCCCATTAGCATACCATGCAGAAATATTAAACACAGTTTTTATTCCTGCTTTCTAGGCTGTTAATAATAAGGCCTGGTAAATAACACAAAATTAATAGCTCCACATATTCATGTTGAGAAGCACCCCCTAAATAGTGTGTCCAGGATCTTGATCACCCAGACAAAACAGAAAAATGCTCTTAAAATTATCTAAGTCACCAAACACCTCATTTCTCATAGTAGTGAGAATCATCAGCTAACATCACTGAAAGCAAAGGAGAGACATCCCTAGAAAACTTCTGTAAAAAAGAAGGGAAGTAGGTCCATCAAATTTTATAGCTACAACATGTTTTTCTCACATAGAAAAATACTACAAGGGCTAAGCAATCTGCATGGGAAGTCTCCAGACCCCTGTGATCTCATGCTCATTGTTCAACGAGCTTTGCTTTTAGTTTTATCACAGGTGTACATTATTCATGAACACAGAATTGTCACAGCCCAGAAGCTGGGAGAAAACAGAAAGGAAGCAGCTTATGATGTCATGTGAGTTATACTCATGCACTGCTCAAAATGGACACATGCAAAAAAAAACCCAAACATATAGTCCCATCCCTCCTTCCTTTATCCCCACACTTCTCCAAGTTAAATTGTCCCGGTAATCTCATCTTCAGCAAAGGAGGGTTTGAAGTGTCTCATTTCCATAATTTAAACAAATCTCAGGACTGTACTTTGGTGGGATTTTTTTTCCTTTAATCATTAAGCGTTTCCCCAAGTAATTGCTTGAAGAGGCAATAGCATGGGACAGAATATTACAAGGCAAAGGGGCCCGTGATAGTTGGTTAATATTCAAGAAATATTTCTTCCAAGCTCAGGATCAGAGTATTCCAGTGAGTAGGAAATAAAGAAGGGGAGTCAGAAGACCTGCATGGTTAAGTAGGGAGCTGCTGAACAAAATCAAGTGGAAGAAGTCCACAGATCATGGAAGGAGGGACTGGCCACCTTGGAGGAGTATAAGATGGTTCCCAAAGGATGTGGGGAGGCTACTTGGAAGGCTAAAGTCTCCTTGGAATTCAATCTTGCAAGGCAGGCCAAAGACAACAGAAAGGGCTTCTCCAAATGTATTGCAGGCAGAAGCAATACTAGAGGCAATATAGACCCACTGCTGAGTGGGATGGGTGCCTTGGTGATGGAAGATGCAGATAAGACGGAGTTGTTGAATGCCTTCTTTGTTTACACTCAGGAGCTCCACACGCCTGAGCCCATAGAGAAGGCAAGGTTAAGGAGGAGGCTTCCTTAGTTGATGGGGACTGGATTAGTGAGGAGTGGGTTAGAGAACAGTTAAGTAAACTGAACATCCATACGTCCATGGGTCCTGATAGCATGAACCCATGAGTGCTGAAGGAGCTGACAGAGGTCATTGCCAGACCACTCTCCATCATCTTTGGTAAGTCATGGTGGACAGGAGAGGTACCTGGGGATTGGAGGAGGGCAAACATCACTCCAATCTTCAAAAAGGGTAAGAAGGAGGACCCAGGTAACTACAGACCGCTCAGCCTCACCTCCATCTCCAGAAAGATAATGGAGTAGCTTATTTTCAGCACTGTGCTTCATCATATTAAGGACAAGAAGGTCATTGGGAGCAGTCAGCATGGTTTTACAAAGGGGAAGTGACTTTGACCAATCTGATAACCTTCTACAAGGATGTAACAAGGTGGATAGGTGATGGAAGAGCAGTGGATGTGCTTTACCTTGATTTCAGTAAAGCATTTGACACTGTCTCCCACAGCATCCTCACAGCTAAACTGAAGAGGTGTGGTCTGGGTGATGGAGTAGTGAGGTGGATTTGGAACTGGTTAAAGGAAAGAAGACAGAGAGTCGTGGTCAATGGGATAGAGTCTGCAATTAGTGGAGCTCCCCAAGGGTTGGTACTGGGGAGTACCAACCAGTATTATTCAATGTATTCATTAATGACCTGGATGAGGGCATGGAGTGCACTGTCAGCAAGTTTGCTGATGACACCAAGCTAAGTGGAGTGGTTGCCACACCAGAGACTTGTGCTGCCATTCAGAGAGGCTTAGACAGGCTGGAGAGTTGTGCAGGGAGAAATTGAATGAAGTTCAACAGGGGAAAGTGGAGAGTTGTGCACTTGGGAAAGAACAATCCCATGGATCAGTATAGGTAGGGGATTGACCTGCTGGAGAGCAGTGAAGGGGAGAGGGACTTGGGAATCCTGGTGGATGGAAGGATGGCCATGAGCCAGCAGTGTGCTCTTGTGGCAAGGAAGGCCAATGCCATTCTGGGGCGTATTAGAAGGGCTGTGGTCAGTAGGTCAAGGAAGGTTCTCCTTCCCCTCTATTCTGCCCTGACGAGGCCTCATCTGGAGTATTGTGCCCAGTTCTGGTTCCCCCAGCTTAAGAAGGACAGGGAGCTGCTTGAGAGAGTCCAGTGCAGAGCCACAAAGATGAATAAGGAAATTGAATATCTCCCTTAAGAGGAGAGCCTGAGGGAGCTGGGGCTTGTTACCTTGGAGAGGAGAAGACTAAGGGGTGACCTGACTAATGTTTATAAATATATAAAGGGTGAGTGCCAGGAGGATGAAGCCAGCCTCTTCTCAGTGATGGCTAGTGACAGGACAAGGGGCAATGGGTGGAATTTGAGGCATAGGAGGTTCCATGTGAACCTGAGGAAGAATTTTTTCACTGTGAGGGTGACAGAGCACTGGAACCAGCTGCCTGGGGAGGTTGTGGAGTCTCCTTCTCTGGAGATATTCAGGAACCGTCTGGAGGGGTTCTAATACGATTTGCTCTAGGTGATCCTGCTCTGGCAGGGGGGCTGGACCAGATGATCTTTTGAGGTCCGTTCCAGCCCCTGACATTCTATGATTACTGTGACTCATAAATAGGATATGAAATATTACAAGGTGATGTGAACTCTCTGCCAGAATAGGCACTTAGCTTCTGCTTCTCATTAGTCATCTGTTTCATGCCTCTTCATTTCCAAGATAGTTTAACATTTCTGATGCTTCGTATTTTACAGAGGTTTAATTGCAAATAGCTTAAAGGCAGGAGAAAAAAAAAGGCAGGCAGACAGACAGACATGGGCTAGGGGATTTATGTTTAAAGAGAAATGTTGCTGCTGTAGAACTTAAAACAAATTAACTGGGAGAGTAGCAAAAAGGATTGAAAACAAACTTCATTGTTTCCTAATCTCTAGCTGATGAAGAATAGTGTGACAAAGGTTAACATAACAAATGCAGACTGTGTGTTCAGCTCCCAGTTTTTATGTTTACAAAAATGGCATTGCAAACAATAAAGGACTTTGAAACAGACTGACTTTCACATTAAATAAGATGGAGTCGCTGAATGCATTTCCATCTGCTCAGGTGAAAAGGCTCTACAAACACAAATGACAATATAAGAGATTTTCCCCAAAATGGTCTCAACAAATGGAGTATCACAGAAAAAAAACCTCTATCTAGGTTAAAACCGAGCAATGGGAATTCACTGATATTTACACAAGGGATTGACACAAATACTAACAGCTAATTCCAGAAAGCCTCTTTTCCTCTACCACTGGTCAGTATGATGTACTGCTGTCCAAGCAACACATGGGATGATACATGGACACCAGCGTTTGATGTGGGGTTTTGACAATATTCTGCCTCAGAAGTCACTAAGTGGTCTCATGGAACCAACACAAATCACCTTGGATGGATCATGACAGTATTGACTCACCTGAAGAGCACAGAAATCTGTTCCCTGCTATGGATTTCCATCCAAGCTTGCTCCCCTCTGAACAACAATGTGTGATTTAAATATCCATAGACACATAAGTGTGCTGCTAAAGGACATGGTTTAGACTTGATAGAGTTAGATAATGGTTTTAGTTAATGATCATAAAGATCTTTCCCAACTGAATCAATTCTATGATTCTAGCATTCTCATAGCAGACAGTTGCTTTTGCTAGATTCAGGAAAGACCCTTCAGAAGTGTAAATTTCCATCCAAGAAACAAGACCTTAACTGGAGACAAAAATCAATGCGTTCATCCGAGGGGCTTCAAAGTCCTTGGACAAAGAGGAGCTGTTATTATATGGACCCATTTTGCTCAGAGAGATACCAATCTAAATATCTGTGGAGCATTAGCGATGCGTAGTACTATGTCTATGTGATAACATCTCTAACAACAGCCCTTGTTTAAGCTGCCTTCTGTTGTCCCAGCAGCAGACTCCAGTCTTGTTCATTTTCTTGTTATATATTCACAGAATTCCATCATGGTGAAGGTTGAAAGTGACTTCTGGAGATCATCTAATCCAACCTCCCTGCTAAAGCAGGGTCATTCAGGGTGGGTTGCCTGGGATCACAGTGTCTAGGTGATTTTATAATCTCTCCAGAGAAGGAAAGTCCACAACCTCTCTGGGCAACCTAGTCTAGGGCTCCTGCACACTCACAAGAAAGAATTGTGTATGGCTTCTGCAGCTGGAGATTTTGAGTAACCAAAATAGATCAAAATGTCTACTAGCTAAATTAAGTAAAAAATTAAACACTACCAATATTTGAATGCTTGAAATAATTTGCATCTACTCCTCTCTGGTTCTGCTGTTCGTTAATATCTCAAGCTTGATGCAGTTTCTCTGTAGGTCAGATGCCTGATTCTGTGTTAAGGGTTTCTATTCTTCCTATTCAACCTGTCACAGAAAACCTGACCAAGACCTGGGTCAAATATCAGATGCAGACTTAAGACTCTGAACTTCCCATTCATTTGTTGGACAAGTGGTACTTGTGACTACAGAACTCTTTTGGAAATCTCTCCTGGCTACTGCTGCTGGGTGAGACAACTGGCGGCAGGTTAAGAACTAAGATCTAGAGAAACCTGTTTGTGCTCATTTATGAGTAGTTTCAAAACTGAACTACTTCTAATAACCCTTTATCTATTTGAAGCATAAATCTAAAGCTCTTGGATGAGCTTCTTCCTTTCCTAATATCTTCTCAGATCTGTGAATCATCCCTGTGCTGAAGAACAGGAATTAGATCTTGCATGTCCTCACACAGATTTAGCAATTTTACAATAAACCTTAATCCGTTTCTCACCCCTCCAATCTTCCTTCAGACCCAAATCAGCATCTAGCACTGCTGTAATATATAACTGTTCTAAATTTATATTGCTGTAGGCAGCAGCTCTAACAGTGAAGACCTGATTGAAAGCCACCAGTCCAGCCCCCACTACATTGCATTTCTTCGCTCTCTACAGCAACAGGAGCAAGGTACATAGAGCTGCACCCACTCACAGCCTTCCTTGGATACCCAGTGACTTGCCAAAGCAGTACTTACATTGTCTTACATGCTACAAAAGTTCCTAGCACTCCTGAGCAGATGGGCCAAAATATGAGGGTGGTTAAGAACGCCTGGAAGAGACTGAGCAGAGAGACATACAACAAGAATCCATGCTACTTTGAGTTTAAACCATGTAATTTTACTCCCACATTTTGAATCTCAAGCACCAACAGTTGGGTACTTTAAAGCCATTAGTCTCAAGAGAGGAAGGAATGATGAGTTTCTGACAGCAGCAAAGTAGCTTTGCAAGCAAGTCCAACTCACAACTTGATCTCCGAACGGAGAGAGAAAAGTAAGCAGGTCTGAATGGAATTGGACTGTCATCTCTTTAGCTATCTCAGCACAGAGAAACACACACCATGCACATTTCCATCAAGGACCTCTGGATCAAAACAGTACAACTTAAATGGCAGGTTTTGTTCAGACACTATTCACAACACTGCATATCTGATGGACACTTCCCAGAAATGCATTTTTGGTGGCAATCACTGATGTCACCCCAGTCTTTAATCATTGCCTTCAAAGGTTTGCCTGGACTATGAAATCAGGAAAGTACCAGAAATACTAAAAGAAAAAATTTCAATGAAAACGGAAGGCTGGCAGTGCAGTAACAATACAACAGTTGTCCTTTTCTGTATCAGATTAAAAATGCTGGGTACCTGCAGGGAATTTTGTAGGTTGCTCCAGGAGTTGGCTGGGCTTCTGTAGAACTGAATTTTCATATGTCTCCACTACACTTTTTGTTGTCAGTGGTGTCTGCTTACTTTCACATGCTTTCCTGAACTGTTGCTCATTTTACACAAGCTGGTTCCAGACAACAAGGACACCATCACTACAGATGAAGCTGAAAGATTTTTAGCGTGAGCAGAACTACATGAAGCAGCAGTGTTATCAGGAAATGCCATGACACATTCAGAAAGCTGCTAATGATATCCCTGTCCACATTCAAGGCTTTAAAAAAAACCTGCCAGACTGAGGTACAATACAAGAATAAGCTCACTTCTGTCCTAGACAACCTCTTCTACTTCAGGGCACAATGTCTGTTTAAAACCTGACCCTGTATCTGATTGGAGGCTAAAATCAATAAGCACAAAAAAAAATATCCTTAGCCACATTTTTGCTCAGCTTTGATGCTCTAAGACATATGCAAAACAAGTTCAAAGATACCAATGCAAAAACAAAGAAAAGGAGTCTGGCTCATAAACAAAGGACTGCAGCTAAGAGCGTTTAAAGCACATATGTATGGCTGAATATTTTATTTTCATTTCAGATGCCAATATTCAGCCATCTGGCTTTCCTTGAGGCATTTCTTTTGTGGTTTGTTTTTTCTTAATAGATACTCTCCAGTAGCAAGACATAAAAAAATATAAAAGAAAACAAAGTTCTTCAGTGTGAACCACTGTGGGCTACCAAACGTCACTCCATTGTTAAACCTACATGAAACAAAACATCAAAAGAGTTTCTATTCTCTAAAACAGTTCATTATTGTCTAAAAGATTCATTCCCTCTTCATCCTACTAAATGTTAGTCTTAATGACCATATGGCTGGACATTTATAATTAACAACTTTTATCTAAATAAATACAGAACTTTGAATTTTTAATAGGTTTGTCCATTAAGAGCCCTCAGTGAAAGGTTAAAAAAGAGCTCTTTCTGAAGAGCACAGGGACGTGAACTTCATGATGAGCCTGCAGGCCAGTTGTATGTGATATTGACTGGTCAGAATGAACAACCACTACATACCTGCAAGGAGACTTCAGTGTAAAGCAGATAAAATGTTGGATGGATGAACAGGAGGTCCACTGGATGAGCAAACCACAGATCTACTGCTTGTGAAGTGTGGGAAATCTGCTAGCTTCAATGAACATCACAGACATCTGGACCCAACAACACAGCACCAAGACCTCAGTTTTTATGTGACTTTACAATCTAATGATGCTGATCAAGTGTGCTCCCTGTTTTTAATACAATTGTATAATATTTTGGATTGGAAGGCACCTTGAAGTTTAACCCCCCCTGCCATGGGCAGGGATAATTCCTGTTAGTCCAGCTTGCTGAAGTTCCCATCCAAGCTGACTTTGAACATTTCCAGGCTTGGAGCCTCCACAACTTCTCTGAGCAACATGTTCCAGTGCCTCACTACACTCACACTGAAGAATTTCTTCCTAATGCCTAATGTAAATCAAGCTTCTCACAGTTCAAAGCCATTATCCCTTGTCCTGTCACTGCATTCCTTTATAATAAATTCCTCACCAGCTATCCTGTTGATCTCCTTCAAATACTGGAAGGTTGCTCTAAGGTCTGCCTGGAGCCTTCTCTTCTCCAGGCTGAACTCCCTCAACCTGTCTTCATGGGAGAGGTGCTTTAGCCCTCAGATCACCTTCATGGCCCTCGTTTAGGCCCACACTAACAGTTTCACATTTTTCTTGGGCTGAGGACACAGCCTGCAGCAGAGCAGTGCAGTAGAATCACTTCCCTTAACCTGCTGGCCACGCTGCTGTTGATGCAGCCCAGGATACACCTGGCTTCTTGGTTGGAAATGCACATTACTGGATCAAATTGAGCTTCTTATCAGCACTCTGAAGTCCTTCTCCTCAGGACCATAGGGTCTATTCATTCTCCACCCAGCCTGCATCTGTGCTTGGTGTGAAAAGCAGAGAACCCAGACCCTCCTCCAGTCCTCCCACAGTGGCCCACCTCTGTGACCCTTTCCAGCAGGGCATCGCACATTAGCACTGCCTCATTACTCCAGGGACTCTCAGATCTTCCTATCCACATTACCCATAGTGGTTTGCCCTGCACTAACAACCACATTCTTGTTAGATTTCCACATCCACTCCTTATTTCCTTTCCTTGTTTATATAAATTACCATGGCTTGTTATTTGTCAGGATTCGTATCTGTGAATTTAATGGAACTGCACTTCTCAAAATCACCCACACTGTCAACAGCTCTAATTTGTTTATGTCAAATCAGTCTTTTTTTTCCCCATTTACCCTTCTGTTTCATACCATTTATATTAGCTTGTCAGCTGGGATTTTATTTATTTATTTGCTTTGGAAGGTTCACTCTGTGAAACCCTGATGGCAGAACTGCACAACTCAAGGGACAAGTTAATAAGATATAAATGCTTTAACACCAAGCTGTTACTTCAAATTTTGGCCCTGGTCAAGGGTAACAGAAGTTCTGGACAGTTTTTGCATTTACAAGGGAAACAGACAGGAGGTGGCTTTGTTGGTTGAGTTTTTTTGAAAATGCTTAAGAACATGCAAATATTCTTTCAGGAAGTGTTTCCATGTAGAACTTTGCAAAGATGTCACTATAGGTCTTGTACTTCAGTCACACAACCTATAAAACTTCAGGACCAGGGGAGAGCATGTGGGAACTGCCCAAAAGAGAAAGACCTGGGGATGTTAGTTGACAGCTAGCTGAATGAGACCACATGGCCAAGAAGGCCAACAGCAGCCTGGTCTGTATCAGCAATAACATGTCCAGCAGGACCTGCAAAATGATAATTCCCCATATGTAATATTGATAAAGCCACACCCTGAGTACAGAATTCAGTTTTGGGGTCCTCACTACAGAACAGACATTGAGCTGCTGAACTGGGTCCAGAGAAGGGCAACAAAGCTGGTAAAGGGTCTGAAAAACAGCTCTTCTGAGGAGAACCTGAGAGAATTAGAAGTCATTCAGTGTGGAGGAAAGGAGCCTGAGATGAGATCTTCTCACTCTGCAAGTCCTTGAAAGGAGGTAGGAATGAGGTGGACGCCATTCTCTTCTCCCAGGTAATAAACGACAGGATGAGAAATGATGTCTATAAGTTGCACCAGAGAAGGTTTAGAACAGATAGTAGAAAAAGTTTCTTCACTGAAGGGTTATCGAAACACTGGAATAGGCTCCCTAGGGAGGTGGTTGAATCCCATCCTCAGAGTGGTTTAAAAGAGGCAGAGATATGGTGTCGAGGGACATAGTTTAGCACCATCCTTGGCAGAGTTATGTAATGGTTGGACTTAATGGCCTTAAGGGTCTTTTCCAAGCAAAGTGACTCTATGACTAAAATATCTAAGCATATATGAATTTTCAGGCATAGTGAGAAGAAATGAAAACCATTGCTCACACACAGTATTTACCTTGCAGTGTTGTCCAAGCTGTGATATTGTACAGTACCTGCACTGTGCTTGGTGTTGCAGAATTCCAAAGCAAAGAAACAGTCACAACTTAACACTCAGCATTTAGGAAGGACTGAAATAAACTGCAGAACAGCAAAGCAAAACTCACTTCATGAAAAATGAGATCAATACTTAAAATAGTGTATTTCTGTCCAGCTTTACAAGTTTTGGCAAACACTTTAAGTCTCTAACGGAGATAAGGTGGCAAGAGAGAATCTCCAGTGTTTGGCTCAGCTGGATCCCTGATTCCTAAAGACCCAATCACTGATTCCAAAGGTGGCTCTAGTGGTTATGCAGTGCTCAGTATCAAAAAACTCAAACCAGACCAAAAATCAAACAAACCAACAAATCATACATCTGACACAGGCCATGGTTTTGAAGGGGCTTGGTACTATCAACTATAGTTGAATACTATCAACTCCATAGAGTGGCAGAGGCTGCATCACTCCTCTCAATCACTCCCCATCCTCTCACTGTGGTGTCTTCCTCAGCTCCATCAGCACTCAGTTAAAAGGAGTGGGTTCTGTCTGGATTCCACAGGCAGGCACAAAACCAGCTCTTTCTTTTCCACCCTTTTTTGTTCTGTAACAATTTAATCAAGCAGGCAAGCTACTGTTGTCAGTGATCATAGCAGCAGCCTGGCATACCAGCTCATTCACTGGCCAGCCTGCTTTTCAAACAATAGCTCAGTGTTCTGAATGCTCAACACATCACATATTGCTGTCGTAATCCTTCATTTAGGGTACTGATTTTCTCCAGTCATGGCAAGATTTACATGCTGGTAAAGCCTTAATGATGATTAATGGGAAGTATTTCTGGATATTATGGCAGAGTTCTCTTTAGGAAGAGAACAATTGTTCTAAAATCCACAAACTTTTTTTCTGTTAGAACACATAGTAGAACATTGGTATTTTTACTTTCTGTAACTTTCCTCCTTTAGACTGTATTAGACTTCACAGTAACAATATTAGTGCAATTAGCATGGCATCCAGAACAAAGAGAAGGTACTATTTTAGGAGTTACTAGATCTTCTCACCTTTACAAAATGCCTTGAGCTAAATTTATCTCTCAAGATTTTAGGGAAGGACAGGACCAAAATCCTGGTGCATCTGAACTCAGTGCGTGCACTTTCCAGATTTTAACAGAACAGGGTTTATTTTGCTCTCATTTGCTGAGTTGAGGGAAAAAACCTCCCTAATAACAACAAGTATCTTCTCACTCATTCAAACAACATGCCTTCAGCTGCACAGAAGCATGACATGCACTAATTTTACAAACAATTTGAAACTAATTTAAGCTCTGAATGAGAAATATTCTGAGTACCTCAACGGAGAGTTGCAATTATCATTATTCTCCTTGCAGCATACTGAGATGGAACTGATCCCATCTGCTCAGTCTATGAAGCCAGAAATCAAAGTTGAGACAAACAGGCCAAATCCTATATTCTTTCTGCTTTTGTCAAAGAGATCTAATCCTTAGGACAAAACCCAGGGTGGTTCTTAATCTTTAAGTTTACTTTCATAGGGTTATAGTTTAGACTTGAAAATCCCTCCAAACAATTTGGCTAGACATTGAGATCATCACTTTAAGAGATTCCACATGCTAAATGTTTCACAGGAAACACTCCTAGAAAAAAACTGTCCTCCATTGCCCTGCTCAGAGTCAAAAGAGGGATACATGATCCAACCCACTGAGGTACTTTTAACTTATCATTAAAGGCTTTCAAATATGGAGAACAGACCATCTCCTTATGTAACCTGCTCCAGTCTGGGTACACAGCTAACTCCTTATTCTGCTCCCAGTGGGAGGCAGAGAATCACAGATCAACTTTCTATGTGCAAAAACCACTCATATGCTGTAAATCAATTACCTCAATGTCACATAGCTGGTGTTATCTAAAAGAGAACAATGGTAACACAGAGAGCAAGAGGTTGTATCTCCATCTTCATCAATACACAGCTTCCAAAAGACAATTTTGAGGACAGTAATTATGCCTTGTATGCGATGGCCCTGCTTATTCACCCAAGAGAAATTTGTTTGCCTTCAAGCAGCAGCACAGTCCTGGAGTTTTATGTTCAGTTTGTGGCCTGCTATTGAGTATTTTTGGCAGTGCCATGGCCTGCACGATGTTTGTTCATTCTGTTACGTAGTAACAGAACAAGGGGCAATGGCTTCAGACTGGGAGAAGCTACATTTAGATTAGACATTAGGAAGAAATTCTTCACCATGAGGGTAGTTGGGCATTGGAACAGGTTGCCCAGAGAAGTTGTGGAGGCTGCAACCCTGAAAGCATTCAGTCAGATTGGATGTGGCCTTGAGCAGCCTTGTTTAGTAGGAGCTAGGTGATTTCTAAAGTCCCTTCTAAACAAAATCATTCTGCATGTCTACATTTTATCATTAATCTGTCTTTTTTGTTTGGTTGGTTTTTGTACATGCAGCACAACTTGGGCAAATCTAGCAGATGAATCACCATTGGTCATTGGCTCCTTTTTGCTATTGTGTGGGAGATTACCACTCTTGTAAGTAAGCCTGGACACTTTGCATCAGAAACCAATGGTCCAGACAGAAAAGTAAACAGCAATAATGCTATTACCACAATAGCTTTACTACTAATTAACATCAGCCATAGTAATGACTTCATTGTTACTGTTCGATTTAACACAAGTCCTGTGAGGAATAGCTGAGGGAACTTGGGTTGTTTAATCTGGAGAAAAAGAGGCTCAGAAAACACCATCTTGCTTTCTACAATTACCTGAAAGGAGATTGGAATGAAGCAGAGGTCAGCCTCATCTCCCAAGATACAAGTGACAGGATGAGAGAAAATGACCTCAGTTTTTTCACCAGGAGAGGTTTAGGTTGGACATTTGTGCTGATTTGAGACTAATTGAAATATTTTAATGACAGAAATTAGATAATTTGGTGTGGAAAGAAAATAATGATGATGTCTATATCATTCATTCGTTTGCTGAGAAGGACAGAAAGTCAAAATATAAACAATCTTCCCTCATTTTGTCTTGGGACATTGCCCTATTCATTTCTCCTTTGATCTGCTCTACTATCTCTGCTCTAATCTCTCCGCTAACAACTAATATGTAAGCTTTGTTGACTTGCTTGTTTTGGTTTCTGGCTGGGAAGGGAAATAAAAAGGGAGAAAAATGAGGGGATAGCTTTGAGTACTTCTGGGCAGTTTCTTTTACTGGGAGGGAGTTTGGATTTCTGTATTATTTCTAATATGTATATAGTTATAAATATTGTGTATATATGCTTGCAAATTTTGCCATGCTGTAAATACAGCTTACTTCCAAACCATATGAATTAGTCTGATAAATTTCAAGTAGTGGGGGGGAAAGTTCCTAACCTATGTCAACATTAGGAGCAATTTCTTCCCCCAAAGGGTTGTCAAGACCTGGAAGAGGCAGCCCAGGAAAGTGGGGAATCACCATCTCTGAAGGTACTTAAAAGACATAAATGTGCTGCTGAGCAACATGGTTTAGCAGTGGGTTTGGCAGCATTAACAGTTAAGTTCAATGATCTTAAAGATCTTTTCCAACTTAAACAATTTTATAATTTCTATTAGGCACCAATGAGCCTCCTTTTTTCAGCAGCAGAAGCCTGAGCAGATGGTGGGGACAAGCCAAGTGGTAAGCCCAGAGATGGAGGTTCTGAGTTACAACCATTATTCTAATCACAGAAAGGAAAAACTGCATTTGTTATCTATGACTTCTGTTCTTCAGAGGGGAGTAACTGGGCATACTCTGTTCAAATTGAGACAAGAAGCCACTGGAATAAATTAACTATACTTGTGCATATAACCAGACTAATTAAGCCAACAAATGAACATGAAGGAGCCTCGGAAGTGAAAGGCTTTGATTTTTCCATAAGCAAGAACCAGAAGTGTTACACAAGATTTACGAAAGAGCAAACCTAGGTCATGGACTTGGTGAATGTGGCGCAGATCTGAAGACCAGGAACAGCAAGGTGGTCAAAGTATTATAGCAGGGAGATGTGAGCTCAAGCCTCTCCCTGCAAATCTTCCCCTTCCAACCTGGTTACAAGAGGCCTTTAAAAATAGAAAATCAAGTGACTGGAAACTATGTTAATTACAGCACTTCTGTGGCTTCTGCCAACTGTAGACCTTGGCCAGCTCTGACCAAGAAAAGGCACCTACCTAGGGGACAACCTTGGCTTCCCCTGGCTGAGGCCATAAAGCGTTTTCCTCTTCCTTTCTTCACCCCTGAGTACCGACAAAAAAATCACTGTTGCAGAGTCACATTTACATCTCAAATCTATGCTGACTGCTGACACAGGTGTTGAAATCTGAGAGGTTCATGAAATCTTTTAAAATAAAAAGATAAGCATATTCAAATGAGAGAATGTGATTTCGACCTCTGTGAACAGGAGAGGATGCATTTTACACTTCACCAAAGCTACTGGATTATACATCCCCATAGCACCATTACAGAGTTTGAGCACACCCAGTCTGTTACATTTCTGATGTTGCTGTTAGCTTACATGGAGTCAAATAGAATGATGAAACAGGTTGATCTGGCTCCTCATTGCAGAGATGACACAGCAGCAGTCCAAATATTTGCTTTGCTGCCTGTAATAAGGCATTTCAACAAACAACTGAAGGTATGTAGCACAGCTGGCAGACAACACTTGTGTCCAATAGCCCATGCTGGTTACAGAGCCCTGTGTCTGCAGCAAAAGCTTCTTCTGAACTTTGACAGCAGGGGAGTGGGGAGAAGGATTGTGTCTTTTATAAGAACACATTCACTCACATCAGTATGAGAATAGCAGTCTGGTTTTCTTGGTATCTGTGAACTATTATATCTAGATCTATGCTCATGTTTTAGATGCAAACAATTATCCCTGTACCTTCGCAAGTTTGAGGGGTAAGAGAATTGAGGAGGGTATTTCAGATATTCCACCAATCAAAAAACACCAGGACAGAACTTAAGTATTTACCTTTTACAGTATAAAGCAGTTAACAGTATCTAGATGCATACTTCTTAATACTATTTTTCAGTAGCTCCATTTAAAGCACTGAAAGACCAAAGACTTCCACCTTGGTCCTAGCTGGGATCAATGCTTTCTTTGACTAAATGTATGCAATGTGTTCCATTATGTGATTTCTTCCCCCTTCAGTATACTACCTGGGCTAACACAGGACCTCTTAAAAATATTATATTTGATAACAATCCTAAGGACTGACTAGATTGCCTCAGAAGATTATCTGTTTCCATCAGGTTAGCTGGCTTTGCTCACACCATGTGGCAGCAATTGCAAAGCAGATGAATTTGTGAGACTCTTTACAGAAATTCTGAGGATATAATGGCACACTCATATTGACTCTTCAGATTAACACACTTTCCCCCTTTCCAACTGCTGAAAAGCAGAGATGCATGAATACTTTAAAGTCAACAATTTATAGCTCCTCTCTTTTTGTTTAAAACTTGCTTAATTAAGGCATTTGTATTTCTGCAAATTACTGCAAAGCGAGTGACCTAGAGGTTGCTCTGAACCTTACAGATGAAAGAATTTACAGGAACTTCTTCTCAGCAGCTTTTTCTAAAGTTCATTTGATTTAAAAATCTTTTCAAAAGGCTTCTTTTGATCATTATCACTACATGAAACTTCTTTAGCTGGCCAGAACAGGAAAGTACTCTACTATCTCACCATGACTCTCTTCCTTAAAGCTGATTAACTCCTATTTCATAGCAGCTCTAAGAATTCCCGTATCAGCAGTGACTCCCAAATAATCATACTGGACACTTAAAATGAAGCAAAATTTACTTTAAAGCAAACAAATGTAGCATGGTTCAGATTTCTTAATGTCCTTTTAAGTATTATTGCCTATTAACAACAACAGCAGCACAGCTGAAGCAGTTAACAGACATGAACACAAGTTGATTTTAATTGCAGGCTTTGAGCCACATTAATTAGAAATGAGTATATCTCCTTCAGATCACAAGCAGCATGCCTGCATATTATGACCTCAAAAGTGATGCATATCTGCACAAAATATGAATCTTGTCTTCCCACACCTATCTGCTATCTCTGATGATGAGAAGAATGCTTCTCCCGTAAACTAACCATCTGTGTAATGTAAAACAGTGCACATCTAACAAAGAAAAGGAAATTATACTTTTATATTTCTTAAAACAGGGTTTTAGAATGAGATGTAATTTAGAACGAGATGTAATTTGAGGTAACAGATACACAGAAATGTACCCACTTGCTATTCTTGCTCTATTTGTCCCATTGGGAAACAACTATATATTTCCAGTGCTAGATTTAAGAAAAATCTACCTGCTAAGCAAAAAAGCTCCTCAAACTCTCAATACTATCCTTTGGAAACACAAGAAGACCTTACTCGATGTTATTTCCTGTGCTGGTAGAGGTCAGCTATTGCACAGAGGTCATTGACTTCTCTGGAGGGAAAATAGCGCTTGTGGAGCTACTGACACCACCCTGATTATGGCATTTCATGCACATTGAAGGAAACATCTTGAAAGTCTCCTCAGAAGTCCCAAAGCCAAGTTCTAGAACTACAGCTGATAACAAAGAAGCTCATTGGGTAGCACAAATCCAGGGAAGACTGAATAAACTTGAAAAGGATCCAGTAAAGGTTCAAAGGGAATGGAGTTGGAAAAGGAATGTTTGGCTGTTCTGAAAGTAAGAATGTCAGTTCATTATATCTGTCAAAAAATGTTCAAAATGCAGATTTGGAATGCAGCACTTCTTGCTGTGAGCTCTTTGGTGCCTGCAAGCATTTCTCAGCCTTCCAATCACTGGGCTTTAGGAAACATAACTCACAGTGGATGCAGGAAAAATACTGGACTGTCGGGCTCTTCAAATGAGGAGATGAAACACTGAGGGTACCAACTCGCAAGCAGAATAAAAGACTGCAATCATCACAGGGTAGAGATTCATTCTACCCCTCCAGGCTTTAAAAAGCCAGGCTGAAACTCCAGTGACCAAGGGATTCTTGAATTTCACTTCACTATTTATCTGCCAGTTATAAAAGCATAAGGATGTTACTTCACAAAAGTCAAACATTTCACATACTCAGAGAGGTACAAGAGTCTGACAGAAAACATTTACATCACATGTGTTAGTCATGTTATATTTCTGAAACTTGTTTAAGAGGAAGTATTATATAAAGAAAGAAAAAACAATCCATGCAAGGCTTTTTAATAAAAATACATATTTCTACAGTATATTCTACACTTGAATATACTGTATATCCAAAAAAAAGGGTTCCTCTTGTATGATTTACCTTTTCTGCTCACAGACATGGCTGGATAGCTGGTAAGGGTCAGTGCAGTTTGATCAGTTGCATTACCAATTACAGCATGCTATATTAATATGTCATCCACATAACACATCCTTTAAGGTTCATACAGTACCAGTAGTGATTTATTAATTAGCAGATATATTGAATAATTTTATTCCTTCAGAATTAATCCTGGTTTTCACATCTGAAACTAAGTACAAACATAAAAAAGACAAGACAGACTAAATAAGCAGCATATGCCGAAAAGAAGTTTGGCTTCACTGCCAAAAGATTTCAGTGACTTGAAATTCACTGTGGAGAGCAACTGCCAATTTCACCTGCTGAAATTAATTCTCTTGCTGGTACATTCTCAGCTGACAGCTGTATGGGCTTCACAGCTCCTGCTTATGTCCTGGCTTTGCCTTCAACCTCACCAACCTCTAAAGTGTGGTCTCTTAGGAAATAAAGGTCTTTTCAATTAACTGCAGTTTTTCATCTTTGTTTATCCATAATGGATCTCGGCCTGAACTGCTGAACAAGGAAATTACACCAACAGTAACAGCACCACACAGAAAATGTCAGAAACAGACTGCAGCCCAGCAGCCAGAGCTTTGTTCCTAAGCCCCTTGCCCTTGCTTTCTATCATTCTGTTGCAGCTCAAAAAAAAAAAAAAATTGAACCAAAAATCTCCTTAGAACTCTGACTTGAATTTTAAGTTATTTTCCTAGCTCAGACTCATCATCCCCATCTTTAAATACCCAGTTTAAATGCACACAGTTCTTTAGTGTATGATTCATGCAGCCAGGTCATGCTTAGCTTTTGCGACCTCACACACCCAACCTTGCCCTTCGCTGTTTCTTGTTCTCATTCCTGCCAAACTAGGGAGATAATAAACATATACACACACACATATATATATTTCCCCCCCCCCCCCCCCCCCCGTCAACG